>MU186531.1:16962-88908 GCA_016904865.1 Pissodes strobi | reverse complement strand
CACATCAGCTGATAATTTTAAATATATTAGTTTTTTGTTACTGGAAAAAAAAACAAGTCCAAATCACATTACATCTTAAGAAGGTAATACAAAGAGCAGCAGATGCAACAAAATTGATTCCCACAATAATTACAACTAATATTAAGAAGAATGATGATATAAAAAAAAATACTGGCAATTTAATTTACATATTTAAATACCCTTTTAAATAGTAGCTTCGCAAAACATCATTTAATATTTAAATAGTAAGTAACATTAAATAACGTACGAGTATGTTTAATGCACATCATGAATCTATAATTCGTATTCATTATTAACGCAAAATAATACAGTCCGGCAACGTAGTCTTCCAAAATAGCAGCTCGAATTTAAAATATGCTGTAAATTCACTATAGTAAATACGATGAACTAACGTACAGCGCCTCTGGCGGTCCACGTCTTTGCATAAGAACGATTCTTCTATTGCGTAGCTATTATTTTCTATTATATATTTTTATGGCATTTTTGTAAGTTTTAAAAATAGCTTTGACAACAAACTGACAAATATAGGTCATTGATTGACAAGTAAAAATATAAAGGATGTTTATTTATATAAAATTAATAATGATCACACACACGATACACATATAACGGTATGCTCTTGCGCAGGCAGAACCTCCCACACAGAAACGTGTGACGTCACCCGGGAACGACGCTTTCGATTCTGCTATGTAAGCGTGTATAGAATATATGTTTTGAAATGCAATATTCGCAGTTTTAAGGGATTTTATAGGACATTTTAGATAATAGGTACGTTCCTAATTATACGTGTACGTGTGTTAACTAAAGAATAAAAGCATTTTCATTCCATATTTATATTACTAATTATAATTGATATATTATACATAGTTTTACTCTAGAAAATAATTTAAATGAATAAATGGTTATTTAAGTATTATTTCAACATTTGAGTACTAAGTAAAAAAGTCGGGATGAGACTGGTTGATGTGATGTTTATACTTGATGCGTAGAATCGAGCGGCACGCGGTCATGATAGTATCTATTGTTTTATAGTTCATTCCTCCATAAATTAATTTTTTCTTAATTTAAAAAAATTACGTAAATTCAAATATTCTGTACGCCACTGAAGTAGATCAGCTGAGCAAAGTTCTTTTTGATTCTAATATCTTAGCCCATAACATATCCAAAAATAATAAAAAAAAATCCCTTGCAAATAAAAAGTCATTATGCATTAAAAAATTATTCAATTTAATTTAGCCCACAAGATATAGTTTTACCAAACTTAAAGCACAATTTTAATGTTCTTTGTATTGACCTCATTATTTAATAGTCACGGTTCATTTTTACATATTTATTTCATTTCCACTGAAGTAGACTCGGTTTGCAAAGTACTTTTTGATCCCAATACCTTAAGCCATAACATATCCAAAAATCTTTGAAAATAAAAAAGTTATTTTTTACATAATAATTTTTTTATCATTCCATTAAAAATGTTTCAGTGCTTTGTTTTTTTTTCAACAAACTAGCAAAACAAATGAGTTTTTTTTTATTTTACATTTTCAAGAAATTTCAAGATTTTGTTGGTTTCTTTCCAAGAAATCTTGGACTTGAGAACTAATTTTTGTCTTGTCTTGAAAAACAAGGATCATTTCTTGTCATGATCTTGTCTTGAAATCAAGACAAGATCAAGACAAAATCAAGAAGTTGTCAAGAAAATGACGACCCCTACATATCGTATCGGATTTGGTTAAAAAGTAGTTTTTTTAAATATACCATTTTTTAAATATAATACTAATTATTAACAAAAAGGGAAGGCCTAAATGAAAAAAAATATATTCTTCATAAAAGTTTCGCTTATGTCTTGACAAGGTAATAGAGCAAATCGCATATTTTTTGCTTGTAAGTTAACAAACATATCACAATAAAATCATATATATATCGTAACGGATTTCGTTAAAAAGTAGTTTTTTAAAATATACCACTCAATTAACAAAAAGAAAAGGCCCAAATGAAAAAAAATATTCTTATAGAAACTTAACCTTAAAAAAAAAATTAAAAAGCAACGGGGTTCGAACTTAGGCCGCGCCGCTCCGCCGATAGAGCCGCCGAATCATTTGCCTCTACGTAGCAGTTACACAATTTTTCCATACGCTTCTAGGCAACCAGCTGTACATTGTAAAGTGTAAGAATATGATTGAATATCTTACTGTTGCTTCCCGTTGGGATTTAAGTAGAAATACTACCTGTGAACAATGAATCGTCATTAGAAATGAACCGTTATTGGAAAAGATAAGATCCGATTGTCGTACTAGTTTTTTATTTTCTTTTTCTTGATTTTGGGCATGCCTTGGGTTAGTTTTGGTTAGTTTCCTTTTCTTGAGCCCCCGTAGCGAGCGAAGCGAGCGAAGGGCCATGCGAAAAGTGCAATATTAGTTTAATGATAAAAAAAAATGGGTTAAAAGCCGATTTATAGTGGATATACAGCAGCTTGCATGTATTTCCGCGAATATAGTCTCCTGCTCACCATTCAAACATATTACCAGATATTACAACAATAATAACGTATGATTGCCGAATGTATGGAAAATTTGTGTAACTGCTACGTAGCGTCAAGTGCCGAATCGAGACCTAACCACCCAGACCACTCGGCCACGAGAGCTGTTGGAACAGAACGATTGCATCGCGAAGACATGGCGCGATTAGGTGCGCAGATCAATGAGCTTTTGTAGCGCTATAGAACCTAATCGATTTTAGCATCCTGGTACCATCGTATGTGAGCATGTGTAAATATTTCTCCCGGCGCGCGTTAAGAAGTTGCACTTCAATCACACTTCAATAATACATGTTGCTTTATTTTTTTTACTTATTTAAATTTTGGCAAATATTTATTTACCACATAGTGTCTGGCTGGACCGTGAACTGTGACTTGATCGTGGTATATCTAAAAAGAATGTTTAAAGAACGGAACTAAGGCGCAGCAGCCCCCGAATGTCGAATTAGCGGCAGCTAAAATCACGGTACGGTACGTGAAATTAGGATCCATCTCTAGCCATAGGATCTCCCTTGAGAGTGTGTGCCACTGCCATAAAAAATCATGTAAATCGTGGAAATATGCAATAAAAATAATAAATAATAAAGTAAAGCTTTAATAATTAAAGATACTCACCATCTTTTATGTTAATTCCATCTTCTCTTCGACAAGCACGAATCCACTGATTTGCTAACTCATGTTTCGGAAAACGAAAATATTTAATATTACTCCCTTTGGTGGTCCTATTATTGTTCTTACAAGTAGCCACAGCACAGTTCGGCATAATTATACTATAAGTTTTTAATTTAAATAATCCTATAACATATATAAACACAAAACAAATCTAAAAATTCACTTAACTAAATAAACTATGACAGCGTCAAAAGGAACATTTTTTCCCGGGTGACGTAGATGCGCGGGTGAGTCAAAAACGAGTCTAGAAATCAGCATACCGTTATATGTGTATCGTGATCACACACAACTTTTTCCTAAAAATGTCTTATCACCGCTATTTGAAATATACTAAACAAAAATAAACAAAAATGCCGTCATTACAAATGGTCATGATAATTACGACTCTACAAAAGCCCCTCGAACTCAGTTAATTATAGCTATCAAATTGCATGTCATTTTGACGGCAATGCATGGCCTTGTACAACCGGGTCAAAGTGTATTATTAATTGAAACGATATTCCTCCTAACTGAGTGCTAATGTGAGAATTTCTAATCTTATCAATCACGCAATAAAATTATGTTTTTTATCTCTAGATGATCACACTCGGGTAAAGCTCAACAAGATACCAGGAGACGAATTTTCAGATTATATCAATGCAAATTATATTGACGTAAGTAATCAAGGAGATTGAAATTATTGTACATGGTTTAATATATTCATTATATCAAAGCGATTTAGGAGATGAGTTTTACAATGACCCAGGATGCTATCTCGTCAAGGGCAGAACCAATAATTTCCTAACGAATTTGTATAGAAAACATAAATAAATTATTCTTGGACTTTCAAAATGGAAAATGTTCAGTGCTGCCCCAGTGGGTATCAAAGCATCAACTAAACTGGATACAGAAATAGTACATTATTAACAAGGCTTAAACAAACTATTATTGTCTGAGCGTCGAAGGCAATAATAGTTATCCAAATTGTGGCTAATATACAATCTTTTCCACTACTAATACATCTACCAAATATCTTTGTAACTATTAAAGCATTAATTATATTTATGTATATGATTTTATAAGATTCCTTTTCATTAATTATTTCAGTCAAGTTACTTTTGCTTGGAAATCTTGCAACATTATTTGTATTTTGTATTGTCGGGTAAGCTTGGTATATTATGACATTATGACCAAAGTCATAATGAAGGTAAGTGATAAAATATTTTTTATTACGCATGCATCATAATCAACGATTATCGCACGCTGCAGCGTGCTTAAAACGATGTTTATGGTGCGCCTACTTTTTTAAAGGTTGCTATAGAAACATTTGATCATGTCAAATGTGACAGATTAATATATTCGTCAATATATCCCTTAAGTTTAATATTTAAAACATTTTTAAGATTATGATGCATTCGTAATAAAAAATAGCGTATGATATACGTGTATAAGAGGCCTTTAAAGCCCTTGCGACTTACAAAACACTCCGCTGCGCGTCGTGTTTTGAAATATGTCGCGCGTGCTTTAAAGGCCCTCTTATACACTTATATCATAATATACTATTACCAAGAGGTAAAGAAAACAACATGTCAAATTAAAAATTGATCAATAATGATATTAAAGCCAGTAGTGAAAAAATTACCTTGTTAGCTACACAGGAGCAGATAATAGCTGACTAACAACAGCAGAAAGATGATATTACATAATGTTACTATTATTGCAACTATCAATACTATGGCCTATATAAACATTATAGCTCTAAATAAAATGCAAAAATGCTAGCAGTAATTAAATTATCAGTAGTTTTCCTTCCTTATTTACCCTTTGTAATTACTTATTTCGTATGCATTTTATTTTATATATTTTCCCCTTATAAAAAATTGTTATTAGTGGTTGAAAAAATAACTATTAAGGCATCGCCTTCTGTACACGATTAGTTCCTAGCAAAATCCAAATATTCCTTGGCCTGTCATCTGTAATTATTCCATCTTACGGCGAAATAATGTATTTTCTACTTGCCCAAGTGATGCTCTGTCTTTTGGTCGGTTGCAAGGAGAGGAAATTAACAATCCCAATGCTCATAGTCTTAAAAGAAGTGTAGTAGGAACACTGTCATTATGGTATGGAAATTAATATGTAAAGTTATTCTAGGGATACAAAACACCAAAGGCTTACATTGCCACGCAGGGTCCAAAGCCAAATACCATAAAGGATTTTTGGACCATGGTCTGGGAGAATAATGTAAACTATATCGTAATGCTCACTAATTTGTATGATGGTAATAGGGTAAGCACTTTCAAGTAGCAATTCAATTATATCAGGATCTATACATAAATAATCAGCTTTATATGATTCAAATCACTAAACAAATTGGAATTAGCCGCTTGCCAAAAAAAAATCGGATTTATTTTAGACTATGTGAATGAAACCTTCATCCGTGATAACTTTTATGATGGTAATTTAATATTTTTGAAAGTATTTTTCATTATTTCAGAAACAGTGCGAGCAATATTGGCCAGAGAAAAACAATTATTTGATGTTCAACAGGCTGAAGATCGAACTTGTCAACGTTAATTGTCTTCCCACTTATGATATTAGGGAGTTTTGTGTGAATTTGGGTGATGCTATGCGAAAGGTAATTAAGAATGTTTGCGTGAAAATATATGACATCTACTTTACTGTATATATCACTGAATTTACATTATAATAATTATGTACTTTAATTCTCATGTATATGATAAGTGTGCATATCAAACTGGAATCATTTGAAATGTCGTTAAACTATGTCATTTAACAATTTTAGTTTATTGAGAGAGCAGTGTAAAATTTTGACCAAGGAATGTTACGAACTTTATATTAGCAAGACTGAATGTAATATTAAAAATAACCCTAAATTTTTTGGGACTTTGTAAAACCTCAATCGAGTAAAGGGTCAATTCCAAAAAAAATGTTCCTTAGCACTGAACAAGCTGACTAAGGGAATACTATAGCAAATCTATTTGCCAAATACTTCTCATCTGTCTTTAATCCTGCAAGTATGACCCACCTACACCACTCTAACTTAAACTGCACAGAGACACTCTTAGATCTTGTAAATAACATACATAACCATCAGTACCTCTGACATTGAGAAATCACTTTTAAAATTAGACCTCAGAACATCTCCAGGCTCCGATGCAATTCCCAATAATGCCCTAAAACTTTGTTCATAAACTCTCTACCTTCCATTGCATCTCTTATTTAATCAGTCCCTAAGATCTGGAGTGTTTCCGAAATCATGGAAAGTCTCGTATATCACCCCCATTCACAAGTCTGGAAGTAAAACTGAGATTTCAAATTACAGACCAATCAGTTTTCTCTCTACCATCCCACAACTGTTTGAGTCCTGCATTGAAAATAAGCTATCTGAAACTCTCCAGCACATAATAGTTCCTCAACAGCTTGGCTTTACTTCGGGCAGATCTGTGATCACAAATCTGTTTCTTTTTGCAAACTTTGTGCCGAATCTTTTCAAAGAGGTATGGAAGCCCATATAGTCTACACTGATTTTAGTAAGGCATTTGATAGCGTGAACCACTCAATTCTGCTTTTTAAACTATCAAGCTGTGGTGTTTCTGGACCGCTCTTATCTTGGTTTAAGTCATGTCTGTGGCAAAAAGCAACAGCTCAGAATCGATGGGCACCTATCAAGCTCCTTTCATACAACATCTGGTGTTCCTCAATAATCCCATTTGGGACTCCTTCTATTTAGTTTGCTTATCAATTACCTTGGCTCACTGCTGTCTTCCGAATTCTTGCTATTCGCAGATGATATGAAGATTTTGTCCAGGGTAGCTTCATCACAAGATATCATTCGCCTTCAAAGTGACCTTAACCACATTGTGTCATTTTATAAGGTTTAGTAGGCTCAGAAAAATAAACGATGTAAATTATTGCATTAATCAGAGAGTTCTTATGGAAGTAGAAGTCATTAAGGACCTTGGCGTTTATTTAGATACCAAATTAACTTTTAATGATCACTTTGAAATAATAATCACCAGGGCAAATAAAATGTTAGGATTTATAAAAAGAGCAAGTATGGATTTCAAAAATGTAGATGTTATTAAGATGTTTTATACCTCGTTTGTATAGTACCCTTTTCGTGTGGGATAAGTCTAGATGGTGACCATGTTATGGCTTACCTAAATCTTCCTTCCCTGGCTCATAGAAGAGAATATTACGATGTTTACTTTGCTTTTAAAATATTCAATAATCTTATAAAACGTTCACAATGTTTAGATCACTTTAAAATTCACGGTCCTAACCGTCCAACTCGTAGTAAAGCTCTTCTGCATGTCCCCCTTTGTAGAACATGGTATTTGCGTTACAATCCAGTCAATAGAATTTCAAGTAGTGTCAGTAGGTATTGGGATAAATTAGATTAATTGATTCCTCAATTGAAACCAACAATAGATAATTAATTATGTCAACTTGTAAATATGGTTACGTAAATAAATAAATAAATACATAAAAACATTTACTAATAGCCACATCATTATAATATACTATATTTACGCATTGCTTTAGAAAAATGGCACTTTTAATCCTAATAATACAATATACTATTTTCTAGATTTCTCAAATACATTTTAAAGCATGGCCCTCACAAGGACAACCGTTATTTCCCCAAACTCTGGTACCTCTTTTGCAGAAGATGTTGACCATTCCATACACTACGAAGTCGCCCATTTTGGTACATTGCAGGTATAGTATACTATCCTTTTATCTTTATAACAACTTTTTGATCAATTAACTCGTATTTAATCAAATGTTACATTTTTAACAAACTAAATCAAGTAAAAATATCAATTTAGTGCTGGTATCGGCCGAACGGGAACTATCATACTATCAGACATCTGTCTAAGAATGGCCGCAGCAGAGGGCGTGGTTGATGTTTTACGGACATTGGAACTTTTGAGGACGCAGCGTCCCAACATGGTGGATAACGTTGAACAGTATAAATTAGCCCATTTTATCATACTGGCATCAGCGACGGGTAAGACTGAAACTGGATTAGTTATCTACCTAAAAGGCACATGAGCCATTTCTAATTTTTATGTTTCATTCCAATATTACCGATACTTCGGCGCGAAGGTGAATTGTATTGAAATATTTGAGCATATTTTAAAGTATTACTCGAATGCCAAAGCAGGTGTACCTACTTGGGGTGAAAATGATAACCGAATACCGAATGCGCATTTGGAAAACAATATTCCTTAGATAACGCTTAGTTATCTTTGATGTACCTACGCCAGGTGTAGCTTGATATTTTTGTATATTTGTGTCAGCCAGAATTATTAGTTTCGACTTTACCATATTTCGCCACTTCCTATTCAACTCTTCACCAATTACCAGCACATTTCCAAAAACTAATGCCCATTAGGAAGATGCCATCGGGCGGGTGATAAACCAAATTAGTTGGTCAGGATTCGTCTTATCGCTGGCCACTCACTTAGAGGCTGCGCATTATCATGTTTTTAATATGACTGAGGAATCGCATGGGATATAAACTGAACCACCAATATGTAACGCTGAATCAAATATAATTCGCCTATCAGATTCGTTATAACGAAGCAATATGTCTGTTTATTTTATGTCCCACCTACTGATAGTGTTGTTCCAGGTCGGGTTGATCTTCTAAACTACCGCAATTGCATTCAAATGCGTATAAAGATGGTTTGTTGACTTTCGCATTTAATACTGTTGCGTTTTTCACGTGGGTTCTGACAAAAGCACAACTTTTACTATTTTGATATAATAGGTTTACTCTAGCAGCGATTTAAACCCAAACCAAACCAAAGCCAAGCCATCCGGAATTTGCGCATAGCGATTTAAGTGTCGCTTATATTGCAATGCGCAAACTCCGGATTGCTCGGCTTTGGTTTGAAATCGCTGCTAGAACAAACCTAATACTCGTGCGCATTATTTATATCCCGGGACTATTCCGGAGACGACCTCATATTCTATTATTCTCGGTTTGATGGCACTATACGGGAAAATAACAGAGCTGTCCGAAATGTTTTCGGTAGGCCATGATTCATGCGGAAATAGCGTAGACGCGGCAAGTTAGTTGTATAGGGTAGCCCAAAAACATACATCTGTATGATTTTGGGTTAGCCGTGACAATACGAAATAATCTCAAATAAGAGGTTCTAAAACGGGTTGAATGTGTGTAATTAATTAACACCTGAAGGCTGGGTTAATGTAAGTACTTATCAGAAGTATTAAAAGTAATAAGTATTAAATAATTATAAATTTGAATTTACTTGAAGTATTAAGTACCAGTAAGTACATAAAGTACTTAAAATATTCAACAGCGCAAATTTCAGGTAGGAACGTACTCTTACTAATTATGAGAACCGTAAAATGGGGTGTCTTGAAAAAGTGTGATGACTTGAAAAAAAAATGCAATGCAGATTTCGAAGTATTAGCTGACGGAGCCATTTTATCGCTTCAGTCTCATTTACCAGGTGTTCGGCGGCATAAACAAAGCGAAAACAAATAAATAATTATAACTGTGTACAGTGTCAAACAATTTGAAATCAGGTAAAAAAAACCTACGTAATTTTATACTGCAAACTGCAAACTTCATATTGTAGAATCCATAGTTTAACTCAAGTTAACATATTGTTAACTTGAGTTCGTTCGTATTTCGTGTGTTCTAATACCTATATTTCGTGTGTTCTGTCTATCTGAAAATTGTTTTTTGGATGACGTTCGATTCATCCAACGAGGTCGTGTGTTTGGAGCTACTGTTTTTGAGTACTGCTCGCCGCTGGTCGTAGAATTTGGTTTTTCGTTCTTTTGGCTTGTATTTTATTTGTAAATTGATTATTTTGTCTTGGAAAAGGTCTGGGCGGTGTTGGTGTGTCGCTGAATTGAGTAGGCGAATGCATCCTACTTCTCTGTACTGCTTCAAGCGATATATGTTCGGGTTTGTTTTAATGGTATGTTGATCGATCTTTACTTTCTTGTGCGTAAATAATTTTAATAACCCATTTTAACTGAACATGAATGGTAACGACAATATTGGCAACTCATCAGGTAAAGCATCTTGCTTTAAATGTTGTGTAAATAAGGAATTTTCTAGTCTTGTTTGCGTTGTATGTACAAGTGTCTTCCATCCAAGCTGTCTAAATAGAAGAAGTTATTTCAAAATAATAGAAAGTCATCGAATATATTGTTCGAGAAAGTGCGAGGCAAATAATGTCGACGATGAAGCGAAACTGGAGGAATTCGATAAACTCGAGGAGAAACTTATAGGGCTGAATGATAAATTGCTAAATCAATAAAAGCTATACGAGGAAACTATTATTGAGAAAGACAATGAACTTCTAGAAAAACAACATCAGATTGAACACTTGATTAACGATCTAAATTAAGCAAAGGACTCTTTTCTGCACAAAGAAAGGAGTAACTCAAGAAGTTTTCAAGATGATGTTTTTGAGGCCGAACAACTGTCTGAAGAAAAGCTCAAGGAACAGCGTGCAACTATCACATTGTTGAACAAAAAGATATCTTGCCTCGAAGAAGAATCTAATATATTGAACGAGAAGTTTAGTCAGGAACAGGAACGGTCTAAAGGTTTGATGAATGATGTTGACAAGTTGAATGACTTTACCAAGGAGATGAGGGACAGCATAAGTACGTTAGAAGCGGACAACGATTGGTATCAATCAGAGCTTACTAGGCTTAAACGGCTATTGAGCGTACAAAAACTTCCAGATACGAAGTCGATTGAGTCTCAATCTGTTTCTTCTTGTCATCGGGTGTCAGAAGGACTGAAAAAGAGGCGTTCCCAGATTTTAATAATCGGTGATGCTATAGTAAAGGGCGTGGTTCCTATTCTGAAGCTGAACACCAATAATGTATTTGACATCAATTGTCAACAAAGAAATAGACTGCAATTTGAACATCTGGCTCAAGAATGTTTATTGCTGTGTAGGAATTTTTCGAAGAGTGACTACGTTTTGCTATTTGTTGGCATATCTGACTCAATCCTTGGGAGAAGGATTCCGAGTGACATGATAAATAATTTGATAGAACAAACGAAGAACACCAATCTTATAGTTATCGGACCTCCTCTTAGATACAATCGCCCAGTCTTGAATGGTTTTGTAGCAAAACAAAATGCGCTGATCGAATCGAATTAGCTGAATAGCTCCCATGCCTTTTTCGTACCTATAATAAAAACTTTGCAAAATATTGTTTTGCATCGAGAAACCAAGTCTGAATTGATTAACTATATTATTCAATCTTTTATTCTCACAGGGGAGCTACGTTTTACGTCGCCTCAGCCAATCGTTAAGGCTTCTGAAATTTCCAGGAACATCCACGATGCTACAGATAACTCGGTGCAGAATTTTCGCGACATATAAGTAAGAACCACTCACGATTAGTGAGACCAGGCAGGCATTCTATAACAGCATACTATCAGAATGTCAGAGGGCTGCGAACAAAGGTCATTGAGGTGTCATTGGAGATAAAGTCGTGTAACTATGAACTGATTGTTTTCACCGAAACATGGCTCTCGGATAACTTTACAAATGGTGAGATTTTTCATAACCAATATGACGTATTTCGACGCGACCGTAATTATGCGGAGACAAACTGTGAAAGAGGCGGCGGCGTTCTTGTTGCAGTCAGGTCCGGTTTGTTTTGTAGAGAGTTGCCGGGTTCCGGGACAAATCTGTTCGAGGATGTTTGGGTGCAGGTGCGAAGTGGAGAAGAAACATTCATTGTCGCAGCAGTGTATCTGCCACCTAGATCTACACGTGAGGCATTTCAGCTGTTTGTTGATACCATGGAGACAACTCGCGCAATGTTTGAAAGGGCAAGGTTTTTTATTTGTGGAGATTTCAATCTTCAAGAGATCGAATGGAAGAATCAGGAAGGTGCGTTTGTTCCCGAAAATATTACTAGTCCTTCAGCTGAAGTATTGCTCAATAATATTTATTTTTTGGAATTACAGCAGGTTAACCGAATCCCTAACAAAACAAGTAAATATCTTGATTTGATTTTTTGCGATGGATTTGATATTATAAAAATTGCACGCTGTGACGATCCCATTGGCAGACTCGACGATTATCACCCGGCACTTGTGGCTACTTTGACATTGGGAGGTACTTGTAGACTCAACCCAAGGGAGAATATATCGGTACATCGGTTTGACCGAGCAAATTATGTAGAGATCATGCATTTTCTCGGAGAAGTGGATTGGAACGAGGTGCTGCAATCGAATGACGTGCATGTGCTCGTCAACGAGTTCTATAATATTTTACACAGCGCTATGGATAGGTTTGTGCCAAACGAAGTTATAAATGCCGACAAATATCCAAAATGGTGCACCTCGGATTTGAAGATGATTATTAACAGAAAGAATAGATTGCACAACAAGTTTAAGGTTACTGGTCTCCAGTCGGATTACGACAATTATTCTCAGTTAAGACGAGAAACGAAGTATTTAATAGACATCTGTTCTCTCATGTATGCCTCCAACATCGAACATTGTATTCCTGCGAATATAAAGTATTTCTGGTCTTATGTGAATACATTGAAAAAGGATCAAGGAACACCAAAAATACTTCAATATAACGGAGAATTTAAGGAAACTCCTTCTGAAATTGTAAACTCTTTTGCCGATCATTTTGAGAGTTGTTATACGAATCGCGTGGGGTATGGTTCGCCTGATGTAACAGAAAAGTTTCTCAGTGTTCTCGCATTGCACACATTTACTGTCGACGAAATCTTAGCTAAACTCAGTAGTCTGGATGCTGGTAAGGGTCCGGGTCCGGATGGTATATCCCCCCTTTTCGTGAGGAGGATTGCTGAGGCGATAGTTGAACCTCTGCGTCATATATATCAGCTATCTTTTGACTCTGCTCGTTTTCTGGCACTCTGGAGGCACTCTACGCTTTTTCCTATTTTTAAGTCTGGCTCAAGGAGTGAAATAAAGAACTACCGAGGAATATCTTTGCTCTCGACTCTTGGAGAAGTATTTGAGTCCATTATCACTGAGGAAATGTTCGCGACCTACAAGAATTGTCTTGCCTCTGAACAGCATGGATTCTTTAGGAGTAGATCTACAACAACAAATCTAGCCATTTACCAAGACTACTTGCTGCGGAATGTTGAGGGTGGACATCAGGTAGACGCCATATATATCGATATCTCCAGGGCATTTGACTCGGTGTCGCACGAACGTCTTTTGAGGAAGCTCGAGGCGATTGGAGTGTGTGGACATTATCTGGGCTGGATAGCATCATACCTTCGCGATAGAACCCAGTGTATTAAACTGAGTGGGGCGGTCTCGCGGAACATTCATGTTACATCCGGCGTACCGCAGGGATCTCACCTGGGCCGGGTTCTCTTTTTACTGTATTTTAATTCTGTTGTGACTGTTTTTAAAGTATGCAGATGTCTTTTGTATGCTGACGATTTGAAGCTGTTTTTTCGTGTTAGATCTGTGAGCGATTGTTTTTATATTCAGCAGGATTTAGATAGAGGAAATGGTGTACTGATAACTGCTTAAATTTAAATGTTAGTAAATGCAAGGTCATGCGATTTTACCGATGTAAAAACCCTATTAATTTTAATTATTCTATTAACGATGTTCTGTTGGATTCTGTGTCGCATTTTAACGATTTAGGTGTTGTATTTGATCAGGAACTCAATTTTAATTTGCATATTGATAACATAACATTTCTTTAAAGGTATATCGGATGTTGGGCTTCTTATGTAGGACCTGCAGGCACATTTACGACACAAAAGCTATTGTTTGTTTATATAACAGCCTAGTTCGTTCGTTTCTTGAGTACAATAGGGTAGTTTGGTCCCCGTCATATTTATGTTATCAGCAACGCATTGAAAGTATACAAAATAAATTTGCCAAGTTTTTATTATACAAGCACAGATTTCCATACGGCAACATATCATATGTAACCAGAATCCAACTAGTAGGCTTAAAGTCATTAAAGGGACGCCGTGAAAATGCTATGGCACTATTTTTATACAAGTTGCTTAATAATATGATAGATTGCGATTACTTGGTTGCCGGTATCAACTTCCGGATTCCTACTAGAGCCACTCGGGCCAGATAACTTTTTCAGGAAGGTACACATCGGACAAACTATGGTTTTAATTGCTTTTTGGGCCGCCTAGTGAGGAACTATAATAGTAATTATATAGACATTGACTTATTTTCGGTGAGCCTCGAGGTTTTTAAAGGATTGATTTTAAATATTTGATGTGTATTTTAGGTAATGTCATGACAAGAGTATTGTTGTCGAATTAGCTTTAGTCTGGTTTAAGTTATGTAGTGTACCATTTGGAGTGTAAGACTCTGTAGTGTATGAAGAAGATGTGGATCAGAAGATGAATTGTTTCCTTTTGAAAATGACAGTGACGTTGCTGGAACAACAAACGACGGAGAAATTCAAAATACCAAAGATGAACATAAAAGGACTGAAGAAAATAAAAAGACTGAACAGTATGAAAAAGAAATATCATTTAATGAATACCACGAGAACGACTTTGTTATAGTCGAACTTAAATCTGCAAAGAATATTTCCAAGAAATTTGTGGCAAAAATTGTTTCAATCGAAAACGATTCCTTTGTCTGTTCGTATGTAATTCCACACGTTAAAGAATAGAAAAAAGCGAAATCGTCAGGAAACTTCTTTCACCGATAGTTTTAAGAAGAGAGGCCTTGAAGTTTCCAGGACCATATTTGTTGTTTATTTAATTAGAGTTACTTATTTCTTTTGTTTCTGTTTATTTTATACGTTCCTTCCAAGAATTTGTTTTTGTTTTCTTTAATAAAGATCTTTTTTTTTAAATCGTTTTGTTTTTTTGCCAAAACTGACGCTGTCGAGTGATTAAAACAATATATATTTCATTTCACCTTATATACGCTCCGAACTGCATTAGAAGTCAATTAACGATCATTTTTCAAGTCTCCCCACAGTGGGGTGGCTTGAAAAATGGCCTTTAATATATTTTTTAAAACGATACTAGATAAAAATGGTTTCAATATCTCATTACATTCCTTAGTGCCTAAAGAGTTGGTGACTATTTTTAGTTTCCTTGAAAGTTGCATATTAGGCTCATAATTTACGCAAGTATGTCAAAAATCTTATCAAGTCACCCCATTTTACGGTACTTCAAATATTTTCAAAATATTTAAGTACTTTTCGGTAGTTAAATTTCGCTGCTTTTGGTATTGAGCTTTGAAGGTACTGAAAGTAGGTACCTTTATTTATTCAATATTTCCAAGTACTAAGAGTATTTTACTCCTCATTTCAGTAAGTTCATAAATTTAGTTTATTAGTTTGTGTCATTGCTTGCTGCAGCTGTAATAAATATGGATAAACGAATAGATTTAATATTTTCTAAACATCGAAAATTATGTGCTTAGTCACCGTTGAAGGATTATTCTAACCAAACGATATAATTTCTCTAATCTGTAATTTCAGAGGAATTAAACTAAAAAGTTTTGTTTTAACTTTGCCTTTTTTGTAGTTATTATACATATTGCATTGTTCTAAATGTTTCTTTTGAAATGTTTAATAAAACTTGTGGTTATATTTAGAGGGCTTTTAATTATGTTTACTTTTGGCAAACACATTTGGTATTGTGCTTGAATTTGATTGGGGTATGTTACCTAAAATCTATATCAGAAATTAGGGCATACAATTTATAAAAACCCGCAGTTATTCTGCTGTAGGTGAAAGGTCGATTCAGAAAGATATTAAATAAATTAAAAGGAGTCAAAAATATTGGCAAAATATTTAAAATCTGTCCTAATCAACAGTTTGATTTCATTACGATAAAATAAACAGGGTGGTCAAGATAAGGATGAGCAGCATGTGGATCTTGGAAGCGGTAAGAGATACCTGCACGGTCAGTTAGATTAAAAGCGAGTTGTGTATTTAAGGGTTTAATTAAATGGTGTTTTAAAATTGTTGATACTTCAATTAGTCAATATTATTTTTTCTGACCTTATTTTAAGCTTCACAATTTGACGTATAGAAATTTTTAATCCGACGTTTCGTCTCTGAGAAACCCTTATCAATTCCCATTTTTTTATATGTACCGAACAAAAAGAACACGTATATGTTAGCTTTTCATTAATTTCAATGGTGTATGACACACATGGCCATTTAAATAGTATTTTTGTCAAAAAAAATACTTTTAAAAATATTTTTGTTTATAATAGTAGGCTCTGAGACATAGCAATATCACCAACTTTAAAACGCGTTAAACTATTTTTTAAAGATTAAATTAAATAAACAATTTATTAAATGTATAAAGAGCATTGATAATTAAAAAAAAATTGTCTTGTCGAATATTTTAATATTTGCAATATTGCAATAGAAGGCTTGAAAAAAATAGCAGAAACATCAGGTTTAAAGCGTTCTAATTTAATTTTTATAGGCTCAAAACACTTATTTTTTGACAAAAATACGATTTGAATGACTATGTGTGATATACCATTAAAATTATAATCAAAAAGCTTACATACACTGGGTGCTTATAAAATATTAACATTGTTTGATGGTTTCTCAGAGACGAAACGTCAGATTAAAAATATCCATACGTCATATTCTAAAGCTTAAAACGAGTCTTAAAAAGTGTCAACGAGAAAGTATTTTATATTTTATGGACAGTCCCTGACGAGCAGGCGTTTGTTTCTTGTACCACTGGACGCTTCTTACGATCTCTTGATTGCTGCCGAAAATCCAAAATATCGTTATGGCACAGCAATGACTAAAGTGGCTACAAGGACATTATCCAGAAAGAAATAGAAAAAAATATGGAAAAATTCCAATTTAATTCTATGGACAGTCCCTGACGGGCAGGCTTTTGGGTCTGCTACCACTGAAGGCTTCTTAGGATATCTCTTGATAACTGTACAAAATATCGTTATGCCATAGCAGTGATTAAGAGCTACAAGGACATAAGCCAGAAAAAACGAAAAGAAATATGGGAAAATTTAAATTTTAATTTTATGGGCAGGCCCTGACGGGCAGACTTTTAGCTTTGGTACTACTGGAGGCTAGGGTTGCCAAGTTTTTCACGAGCCAAGGGAGGACTTTTCCAGTGGCGGCTCGCGGCTTTGAAAAATGGTAAAGAGCTATCCAAAGGGGAAATCGCCCAACTGCTTAATTTTTTAATAATTATTACGGTTATTTTTTAGGTAAATCATCAGAACAAATTTTGCCCTCGCTTTATAAGCACACAACTGAAGTGAAACTTCTGAAAGAGGTATTAGGAATTGAGTTTTTTTTTAAGCTTTTTTTCTTCAACTATTACCCCCGGTTTCGACATTTATTTTAAATTTATTTTCCTCATAAAGCATTTTTTTATTTCCATGTTTGCCATGCTCGACCTCGTAGCTCAACTCCATGGCTTTTTCTCGCCGAAAACCGCGTTTTTCTAACTTTTTTTTATTATTATTTTTTCTTTTTTCGTTTTATAACACTTTTATTAACCTGCCGAACAATATTTTACGTTTTTTATTAATTTTTTTCCCGATTTTTTAAAAATTTTGGGTATCCGGGGAGGATGGGGGGTATAATTGTCTTCCCCCACAGATCACCCCATCCAGGATCCTGATTTTACCCCGGCTACATGGCATGAAAATTTCAGTCGTCTAGCTATCCTGGAAAATGCTTCATTAAAGTGTGTCACTTAGATTTCCGTTTCATGTTTTCGAACTTACTACCATCGCTAAAGAAGTTCCACTTCAAATGGCATTTTTTGTATAGCGAAAACAGAAATTTCGAAAATACCCCTTTTTCAAAAATTGCAGCTGCCAAATAAGGCGCAAAAACTACCTAAACAACTAACCGAAACCGTCTATAAACCCGAAGTGTAGGAGATCTACGTATATAATAGAATAGAGGCTCTATACTGTACAGACTGTACTCCATCGAATAAAATTATTTGACCAGGCAGAGGCCGCTGTACCAAATTTCAAAGGGTGCTAACTAATATTTGAGCGCGAAACATCTTTTAGCAGTGGTAACATGATTTGAGATTCAATTGCTATTTTATTATTATTTTTTATATATTTTTTTGCAATAATATTATAATAGTGGTAAAGGAGGACATTTCGGTGACAAGGGAGAAAGGAGGACTCAACGTTTTAAAGAAGAACTATCCTCCCGAAAGGAGGACACTTGGCAACCCTACTGGAGGCATCCTAGGATACCCCTTAATAATCCTAAAAAGTAAATAACGTTTATCCACGCATAACCTTATATAATTCTGCCGTCTGTGGAATAATAACGTATGTAAATAGTGTTACGATTATATTAAATTTTGACATAAGCATAGGTTTTTTTCTGAAAACAAAATTTCAATCAAAACTTTAATTTAAAAACGGGATACCTAGTGCAAGTTTTCGAGGTCTCAGGATTTCTCACGATTTTAACGATTAATTCTACGATATCGAAACTGTTAAGGCAAAATATAACTTCTCAAATTTATTCCGCTCTTGTAATTACGCATTTAATTTTAACTTATTAGCGTCTAAATTACATAACTCAATCGCGTCTCGCTTTATAAAGGCTTAATTCACTTTACTTCCAACTAAGAAGGGCTAGAGCCCTCCTTACTGCCAACTCCCGTGCAAATCTCTTGTCACACGGCCTGGAAGCAACGCAGGCAACGCTGTCAAAATATGTCTTCTTAATTATTGATCCAGCTCAGCACTCTCACTTGCAAGTATAGCACTAATTCAACCTGACTTAATAGAAAAAGGGGCTGTGGAGCACTTTAGCGCCGCAAATACTTTTTTATAAAAGATTTTTTTATCGAAAAAGGAAGTTCTTTTAGCTTCCATTTGTGGAAAAAATCTTGGAACTTTTTTTTATTAATATAGTCTTATAAAGTAGGTGGTACTTAGGCAAGGTTACTTTAATAACCTTGGCTTAGGTACTATTTTTAATATGGCGGAGTATCTAGATCAAACGTTTTTGATCCGTATTGGAACATATGTGTATGCGCATGCGTTCAAGCAAATTGTGCTATTCAACCAAGATTGGTAAATTGCCTCGCTATTCAACCACGGCCACCTATTATAGGTGAAGGTGGCCGTGATTCAACCCCTGCACTGTTCAAACTTTTTGAAATTTTCAAATTTTCCTATTTTTTTACATTACATGCTGTTATAAACCTTCTACTGTAATTTTTTTACATAAAAAACTGCTATTTTTGTGGCGCTAAAGCTTTACAGTGCTTAACACCCAAAAACGGATCAGGTTAAATAGAAAAAATAAATGGATAAAACGAGAAAACTCACCCTTGCAAATGGCGTATACAGCTGCTTTGGATGGATCGATAGAATTGATTTTCGGATTTCACTCGGTTGTTCTTATTTTTGATCGTTTGAAAAAAAATTATGTTATGATAAACTCGATAGTATTATGCTTACCGCACTTTATTTTCTACTTTGCGTTCAAAATAATTCCATTTCGACGCGCAGAGGAGTGTGGACTGTCGAAAAAAGCTTCGTTGGTTTCCACACTACTTTTGTCTTTTGTTGACTGTTGACTGGTTACTGGTTGCTATGTCAAGGCCCACTAGCCCAAAAAATGCGACACCGCTTGGAATGGAGTCACGTCTACCTACACCAAATTTTCAACCTGCCGACCTGCCCATTTGGCAGCAGCCCAGTGCTGTCGTTTTAATATTACACTTCACGCCTCGCTTCGCTCGCTCCGGGGACGCAACCAAATAAAACTAACCCAAAACTAACCTAAAGCAATACCCAAAATCTCCCTGGACCATATAGACATCTATTTGTCGGAAATATGTTTAAGATGCCCGTGCATGCCCGTCAGGATCCTTAACAATGAAATATATTTCCGGCCTCGAGATTCCAGTTCATAGTGCACTTGTGAACGAGAAGAACGTGATTGGCTAGCTACGTGACATGGTTTTAAGCAACTAGTTTTTTCTTGATTTTTGGGTTTTTCTTGGGTATGGCTTGGATTAGCACTTGGTTAGTTTCCTTTTCTTTAGCCCCGGAGCGAGAGAACCGAGCGGAGGGTCTTATACTTGCCAATTGCAGGTCTTTAAATCGCATGCATTCACAAGTGCACTACGAACTGAATTATCGCCAGCCAGCCAACACACGACAATGTTGCCAAACTGCAAACTGATATTGTTCTCTTGATTTAAAAGGAAACCTAGTCTTATTCGTGGTCTTATTTATATTGTTTTTGGTCGTAAAAAGTATACAAACCACTATATTTTTATCAACTTGCGAAATAATTTTGAAAGAGCATAATGATCGCATTTCAACTGATCGAATTCGAGAGGAACTCAAATAACATATAACAAATCCTTCTAATTGCTAGAAAATCAAAAAGTTCCGCAAGTGGAATATTCCTATGGCCAACGCCAATACTAAAACCATTGTTTAAACAAGAACGAAATATCGGAATTATCCATGTCTCTACGTTCTAGCAAAACTTCTGTGGTGTAGTACGCAGAGTGCTTTCCTGTCATTCCTGCGCTGCGGGTTCGGTTCACGTCGGTCGCGACAGAGGTGTTGTTTACCTTTTTTTGAGGTTATGTTTGTTTTTCATTAATCTACCTTTTTTTCTTAATTTTGGGTTAGTTTGGGTTAGCCTTGGGTTAGTTTTGGTTAGTTCTTGTTGATTGAGCCCCCAAAGCGAGCGGAGGGCCATGCAAAGCCATAATAATACCTATTATTCTTGTTACGTCAATGCGCATGTGGCATCGAAAATTACGGCCTATAGCTAGACGCTTGTAAAGGTTACAGTGACTTTATTGTATAAAGTCACTGTAGTAAAGGTAAACGTAAAACGCCACCTCTACGCGAACAAGAGAAGCTTATTTTTGATACAGTTCCTTTAACATTAATTTAGAGATCAGTGCCTTTATAGATATTTTCGATACTTAAAAGAGCCACATCCTCGCAAACTTTTAAAGCTTAATATTCCTTATTCTATGTTTCCTGAATTGTTATTGTTTGACTATTGTCATTGTCTTTATAATATAAACCAAGCTATTGTTAATGTTTGGTGACTATATCCAATACCGACTCAATAAAGGAATCATTGCCACGGCACATATAACAACCAGCAATATCACATCTTCATTTTCGCATCCGCGCGCAAGATATTCCTTGGTAGGAAATCCGTCAAACTGCCGCCAGCGGCGTCGTGTTTTTACGACTGGTTTATTTTATTGCTATTGGAGTTAAATCGAAACCGTAGACGTGTATTTGTCAAATAATTGACATTGTGAGAGACAAACGTTGTTTATGATATTGTGTAATGCAAAAAGCCATGGTGTTTAAGCAATAAGAACTTGTACAAACCAGAGATATTCTTCCAAGAAGAATTTCTTTAGATTTCCTGCTCATGCAACAAGGTATACATATATTTCATAACCCATTGATATTTGAGATTTTATATTACGGCTCTGTTAAAGGAAAATCATACTTATATATATTTCAAATCCAGCCCTGACTCTTCCTACCCAACTGACATTAGCAAGGTCAAATTTAATTTTTCGCCTGACAGGTCGAGTAATATTGCTGATTGTTATATGTGCCGTGTCATTCCTATATCCCCTCTGTTACAGACTAAATGCTGGGATTTAGTTTTCATCTATCCAAATTGGATTTCTGGTGAAGAAATCTGTTCTATAAAATGAGTTGAAAATTTTTGTAAGTGGGATTTGCGAAAACTCTTAAAATGGGGAGATTTTAGAGCAGTACCGTTTAACAATTTATTTTCCAGCATTGTTATGTTCGATTTAATATGAGGATTCCATTTCCTAGGTATTATCGTCTAGAATTGACTGAATCTTCTCCGTGTATTTTTATATATAACAATAAATAAATAATGCCAGCATCTTCAGACAGTGGTCTGTTTTGAAATTTTCTGGTGACCTTAGCCGAATGTTGGCAATAATTAAGTTTTTCGCATGACCCTCTACTTTATAATAATAATAACAAAACAACGACACTTTCCCAAACCAAACAAAACTGCATAACCTATAAAACGTTTTTGTGCTTCAAGTACGATATATCCGGCAAGTTCTTCAGCTGAAACACGTGTGTTGAACATTTGCGCGCGCCTCAGCTCGGTTGCGTGCTCAAAACTCTTAGCTGGAAAGCGCCTCAGCATTCGGGTCGCTTCGTGAAACCGAACAGAAAAGTTTAAAACAGACCGCTGTCGGAAGACGCTACTTTTTTGTTTGTCTTTTATCACAGGGGCGTTTCCTTTGGCAGGTATACAATTCGTAAGTTGAAATTAAGATAAAACCAAGAATCGTAAGTTAAGGTTATGATTGTTGGATAAAACCAAATGTAGTGTCAATTCTTGTAGTATTTTTTGTTTACCCCATTTCAGCATGGAATACCAGCATACCCTGTGACAGTAATTTTGAGGTTTCAATAAACAGAATGTTGGCCCGAAATATTATACAGTCTCAAATGGTGAATATCAAGGACAACGAATGGCAAGATGACGCAATGAAGACGGTGGCCACAGCTGGGCAGAGACACGTTCCAGTCATACTGGCGAAGAATAGGTATTCTAGTATTTTGCCAGGTGAGGATGAATTATTGGCTCTAGCAACTATTTTAAATTTTCCGCAGACGACAAAATTGTATATTTCGCAACTCTAAAAAAAGCGGTTGTATCACAGTACACGCGATCTGTGAATACTTCTTTACCGATTCCACAAGAGAGAGGCAGAGAGAGCGAGAGTCATATACTTTATCTTCTTGTAAGACGAAAATTTCAAAGCGTGACGTGACGCGGCCTTGAAAAAATCACTCTCATGCAGCCAAAGAAGTATTCACTTCAAAATTCTCCCCCGAATATCAACAAATAATAAATAAACTATAATGGGAATATTCCTTCTAAATTCCTAGTTCTAGTAAAAACGGAAACAGCCAATTTAATAGAACCTGAACGCTTAAAACGCAACCTCTAAATTGACATCTTTAAGGAACCATTTGCCTCTACGTAGCAGTTACACAATTTTTCCATATACTTCTAGGCAACCAGCTGTACATTGTAAAGTTTAAGAATATGATTGAATATCTTACTATTGCTTCCCGTTGCGATTTAAGTAGAAATACTACCTGTGAATAATGAATCGGCCTTAGAAAATGAACCGTTATTGGAAAAGATAAGATCCGATTGTCGTACTAGTTTTTTTATTTTCTTTTTCTTGATTTTGGGTATACCTTGGATTGGTTTTGGTTAGTTTCCCTTTCTTGAGCCCCGGTAGCGAGCGAAGCGAGCGGAGGGCCATGCGAAAAGTGCAATATTAGTTTAATGATAAAAAAAAAATGGGTTAAAAGCCGATTTATAGTGGATATACAGCAGCTTGCATGTATTTCCGCGAATATAGTCTCCTGCTCATCATTAAAACATATTACCAGATATTACAACAATAATAACGTATGATTGCCGAATGTATGGAAAATTTGTGTAACTGCTACGTAGCGTCAAGTTAAGGAACCTACTTTCGGATATTTTGGAAGAAACATGGTATTTGCCAAATTTGACAAAGGTCACTAACATAACCATTAAAGTAGAATTTTTTCGGAAATGCAGTGACGTGATTTTTTGCATCCTTACAGAAAGTAACAATAAATTCACCAAAAAAAGTCATTTATTTTCCTATTTCAACTGATATTTACATAAGACGTTGCGTGGACCGGGTCACAGGCCTTGAGATTTGTTTTACATTTCATTTTCACTTCACGCATGGCCCTCCGCTCGCTTCGAGACCCAACCAAACAAAACCAAACGAAGTCATGCCCAAAATCAAGAAAAAAAATTTGCAACCATAACTTTTAAAAAAAGCATGTCTTGCCACTGGAATCGAACCCGAGCCGCCGTATCAGAAACACAGCATCCAACCATTAAGCTACGAGACCACTTGAAAGCAATTCGCTGAACCATGGAGCTATGGTATTTGTCAACAATGTAATGCGTGCGCAACTCTGAAGGCCTCTGACCGGGGTCTCGGAAACGTCTGCCGCAGGTTATCTGTGCATCAAGACTTCCGCTTCATCTTCGGTCGAGTTAAGACGCGTTCTGTAGCGGCTCCTTTGTCGCCATTTTGGGTGAACACGTGGCTATCGTTCAGTAACCGTTGTTTCTCCCCGAGGAAGAATCGAGTGTCCTAGCCAGAACAAACCCCCATTCACGCCGGTACGTAGGCGGGGTGGGGGGAGGGCAGACCGGATGTCCGCGTGAGATTGTTTCAATCTGTGCCTTGAATCATTGTTATATAAAAAAAACTGTTTAAGTGTTTGTCGAAGTCGGAACCTTTAGGAGGAAATACTCGCTATACTGGAAGTTCCATCACTAGTGCCAGCGTTCTGGCTAAATTACCTACAGTAGAAGCCATAATCGAAAAAAAAAAAAAAGTGTGCAAGACTACTGCATTTACATTCAATTTGAAGTCCAAGTCAAAGTCCAATTCGCAAATATGTCATTTACATTGAATGAATTTTTAGGTTACGAAATTATACGTATGGAATGTTTTATTTTGTGTGTTTTAAATTGCAAGATAATTACAAATAATTTTTAAGAACAATTCCTCGTTGAAATCGCTTTCTTCAATTACAGTGCCTTCACTGCCTTCAAAAAAATCATTTTCATCAAAGTGGGGTCCTTCAAAGTCCATTTTACATGTGTGCGAATTGTTTCATACAAATATAAATGTATTCTAACACAAATTTGAAATTTACCTAACCCATAGATAAATTAGACTTAACCTGAACAAAGCAACATTAAGATAAACAAAAATAATCTAACCTACAAATTTATTTTCTGCTTGCGTTTGCCAAGCAGCTTAACAAAATTCAAAGTGCACTTCAAAGTCAACTTGGAATTTTGTCCAATGTAAATGCGACGTGCTGTCACCATATGACAAGCAGGCAAATTTCAGCTTGAAGTTGACTTCAAATTGAATGTAAATGCAGCTTTAAAATGCCGAAAAAATTTGGTAATAGGCGACTAAAGAAGCAAAGCCAGCTTATTATTCTACATATATTGGCTTTTTTGAGCTAGAAAAACAACAAGTAACTGCAGGAATTGCCTTGAACCTTCAAAATGTGGTGGAAGGGACCAATACGTCCTACAACTGGAGGTAACGAAGGGACATCTTCCTCAACGGAAGTAAGTTCAAGAGCGATTTAATTTAAGAAATAATGAATTAAATTCGAATAGATGATTTAAAGAAGTATCACCAACAAGAAAGTCCATTATCAAAATTACCAACTACTTAAAAAGTACGATCCGGGATACCATTTATCGCGTCTACCACCCTAAAGTATCTCCATCAAAAATTAAGTTAAGATATGTCTAATCATTTTATCTACTCTGCTAGTTTTCTGTGAATGTGAAAATGGTTTAGAGAAATTGGCTTTCGACGGAAGAAAAGTAACAACCGCAAGTATCTAATGGATTTACCAGATCATTATAATAAAAGAATTAAATTTTTAAGAGAGTACACCAAAAATATGATTTTACTATAAAACGGTTTTACTCCAGTCTTCCTTGATGAACCATTGATATTCAGTAAAGAATCTTTTAGAAAAACCTGGTAGGATGATACCCAAAGCCCCAAGCTCTTCAAAAAGCGGTGAAGAGTGATGATGGTTAAAGCTGCTTTTATTTAAAAAGAAACCCGTTGGTAGGGTAGCGGGGAGTAATACGAGCTACCAGGTTTTTTTCGACCAGAATATTCTATAAATATTGACAGATTCAAACGCACTGAGGCTTTGTCTTGGTCGCCGTATTCACTTTGGGAACTTGCTTAAGCTCGTAAGTTTGTTTTTTATTGTCGAAAAAAATGTAATCTTAAATACGTTCATTGGAAATATTACTGTTATTATTATGTTTTAATAGTTTGTGGGGTTAGTTTTGGCAACAGTGTTTAATTTATTTAAAAAATATATGTACCTATTTCTACAATTTAAAAAATAAAAATTGGTCATATGGGAGTACTAGAGAAGTTAAGCTACTTGTTGTGTAATTAGAAGTTCAATTCGCTTCAACTGGTGCCAAATTGTATTGTTTTAATACGAAAAGTGAAAAACATGAAACTTTGAGTGTCAGCTCCCATATACAGTATCAACCCTCCCGTAGCATAGGAGGATTGATACATTTCTCAAATTTTTCAAAAACTATGAAAATTTTGAATTCAGTTAATTTGCCCAAAATAATCAAACCAGAAATTAAGTGTAGCAATCCTCCCGTCTATCATAATTTGTGTATTGCTATTATGATAAACATTTGGTATCAATTGTTTTATAGTATTAAGCTATGTTATATGACTATCGACAAGTATATGAGGCCTTTTCCAGACGAATTCTGCCAAATATTCCTACAGCAACTGCCCAACCAGGACTCCACATCCCGCTACATCAACGCCATCCGAGTAAACAGCTTCCTTTCTCCAAACCGGTACATCGTCACTCAACACCCCCTGCCAGTTACCTTGAGTGATTTCTGGAGACTGGTCCTAGAACAACAATCGACAGTCATCATCAATTTGAATCCAGTTGATGACACCGATCAAGTAAATATATTTTTTAAATATATATTAGAGGATATAGATACTGTATTTGGGTTTGGGAATGTGTTTCAGGCCATCAAAAAAACAACAATAGTATAACAAACTCAGACAGGCGGTGAGAGCTTTGTGCTTGAAAATGGGGTTCAAGCTCTTTTTTAAAGTTTACCGCTTTGTAATTCCTTTTAATTTATTTTTGAATTATTTTATCGCTTCTGTGATCTTATTACTGAAATTGTTATGTTTAATTATATTCAAATTCAAATTCAAAAGTGCTTTAATTGTCCAAAAAATACAAATTTTCATTGACAAAGCATGACTTATAAATATACATGGGAAAAGTATTATGTTCAATAAATACAAGTGGGTAAACAAAATAGTTAAAAAAAGGAAAATATACATTTAGCAAAGGTTCAGAACATCAATAACCACCCACCAACATTAACCAATGACCAGGCTATCCCGATAGAATTCTTCCACGCAATAGTATGCTTTATTTAAAAGTTCCCTTTTCAACAATCTGCGAAAGGTCTTAAGATTTCTAGCAGTTCTGAGGCCGATTGGCAAATGGTTATATAATTTTCGCCCCTCGTAAATCATCGACCGCTTAACCAGCGTTGTTTTTGGTAGTGGCAAAGGCAGATCAAAAGTCTGGCGAGTTTCATAATATGGAGTAGGACCCCGAAGCTGAACACGATTCTTGAAAATTAGAGAACACGTTTCCAAAATGAAGAGAGATGTTAAGGTTAAAATTCTTTGAGTAACAAAATGTGGTCTACAACTTTCTCTTTGGTTAATGTTCATAAGAAATCTAATTGCTTTTTTCTGCAAAATGAAAAGCATATTCAAATGTCCCTGGTTGGCCACTCCCCAAAATGGAATGCCATATCTGAGATGTGACTCAAAAAGACAAAAATAAACTGTTCGTGCCAGTTCAGGACCCAACTCTTTTCTAATCGCTCTCACCGCAAAACATGCCGATGAGAGTTTCTTGCTCAAGCCCAGCATGTGTTCCTCAAAATGCAGCTCTCCATCAATCTGGATTCCCAGAAACTTGACAACCTCCAAGCCCGGAAGACGGTTTCCGTTTAAAAGCAGATCCTCCAAATCACACCTAAACCCGACAACATGTGTTTTACTCAAGTTCAGGGAAAGGCAATTGGCATCGAACCACTCCTTAATAAGTTTGAGGTCGCTTGATATTATATTTTTTAAACCCGCCATATCCCTTTCTTGCCAAAGAATCGAAGTATCATCTGCAAAAAGAGTAAAATGCCCAGAGATGTTCAGCTGAGCTAGGTCATTTATATATAGGATAAATAATAGGGGTCCCAAAACAGAGCCCTGTGGAACTCCGCACCTAATGGCCATCGAAGATGATTTCCTTCCCGCAACGCATACAGACTGACAACGACCCCCAAGGTATGATTTAAGCCAATCATAAGATGCACCCCGGAAGCCATACCTCTCAAGCTTTGACAGCAGTATTCCATGATCTACACAATCAAATGCTTTGGACAGATCACAGAACACCGCTGCCGAGCAGTTACCCCGATTCACTCCAAAATAGACCGCCTCGAGAAAGCTGTAAAGGGCATCATGGGTACCCTTAGAAGACCGGAACCCAAATTGTTTGTCGGTAATAATATTGAATGAAAGGAGATAGTCCCACATTCTTTTCTTTACCAGCTTTTCAATTACTTTAGACAGGGCAGGTAGTAACGAGATAGGGCGGAAGTTAGAAGGTTCCTTTGGGTCACCACCCTTGAATAAAGGTATCACCAACGCAGACTTCAAGCAAGAAGGAAACAAACCTCGCGACCAGGATTCGTTGATGGAAACGGAGAGGGCATCCAAAGCATTATCAGGCAGGTGCAGAAGAACCTCTGTCGAAATCTCGTCAAGTCCACTAGACTTCCTATTTTTAATCTCAGAAATCACGTTCTTAATTTCTTGACTGTTTGTCTCAAAAAAGGAAAAAGAGCCCCTGTGTGAAACATTTTGAAGGTATGATATGGGGTCCGTCACAGCCGTCAAATCTTTGGTCAGACTAGAAGCTATATTACAATAAAATGTATTCAATTGATCAGGATCGATGTCAATGCTGCCACTAGCAGCCTTATTGCGAAATTCATTAATTATGCCCCAGCTTTCTTTCTGCTTATTTTTTGCATTGAAAATTCTTTTTTTATAGTAAGCATCCTTGGCAGACTTAATGGCTTTTCTATAGATAGAACGAAATCTATTACAATAGTCAATGAAAGAATAGCTGTCACTAAATTTTTTTAAATAATTTAAAGAGCGCAGGTTTTTTGCAGATACTCTGAGGCCTTTAGTGAGCCAAGGTTTGGATCTTTTGTTTTTTTTCTTAACAAGGCGTTACAGTAATTCCTTTGTGACATTCTGCAGATAATCTTTTGACATTTCTGATTTCTTAATTGAAATCAGGTTAATAGATATGGAATAAAAAATATTTTAATTTACTAAACCAATCTAACATAAGGCTCACAGTATCCAAAATTCAACCGAGGTTAAGGTAAAAAATTCATCGTTATAGAATAGTTTGTATAAATAAGTAAATTTGTAAGGTCAAATAGAACAGGAAAGAATCCTTGGTTTCAATAAGAGCGCAATATTTGAATTGTGCGCCTTTTTGGTCATAATGAGCGTGATTATGAGTGACAGACCGATAGGAGACAGGTGGGAGTTAGTTAATATGGATTGCGCGCGCATCACATTGTTGACCGACACATGCGTTGTTTAATGTTTACATTTGTATTTTTACATTTTCTCTTCATGCTCGCTGTGGTCACAACCAAAAAAAACTAACCCAAACTTTTGAAAAAGATACAATTGAAAAAAATTTAAAAAAAACATCGACGGAAATGAAACCCGGGCCGCCGTATCACAAGCACAGTATCCGACCACTGCACTACCAGACCGTTGAAAGCAATTCTGTGGACCGATGCGCGCGCATCTCTGAAGCCCTTTGATATGTGGTACGGGCAAAGTTAAATATTATTATCAAAATGGTGAAAGTTTGATTGCCACGATTTATAAAGTGTGTCTAGTTTTCCTAATTCATCTAGTTTGAAGAGAATAATCGAAAAATTCGAAAGAACTAGTTGGGTTAGTGATGTGAAACACACGACACGAGCTCGTACCACCGATCTGGAGATCGGTGGCTCGTACAGCTCGTTCAGAACAAAATATCACGGCAGTGTGGCCAAAAATCCAAGGAAGTCGATTCGTCATCGTGCCCAAGAATCGGACATTGCAACTGCTACTCTTCCAATTGACCCAACAACTTCTGCCAGATCATGCACAGCAAAGGAGTTCACCAATTTGATACTTGAACAACAAGAACTGCATGCCGATTTTCCGTACCAAATCATTTTCAGTGATGAGGCACATTTTCACCTCAATTTCTTCGTTAACAGGCAAAACTGCCGCATTTGGGGCTCAGAAAACTCTCAAATGATGAATGAGAAAACAATGCGTCCAAAACGTGTCACTGTTAGGTGTGCATTGTGGTCTGGAGGAATCATTAGGCCGTTTTTCTTCGAAGATGATGCTATGATAACCTAGTTGTTTGTGCCTCAGTTGGAAGATATTTTAAAGGCATCTCGCGACAGTATTCATTATGGCTGCCGGCAAGTCGAATGCATTGCCAAGGGAAGGGAGTGGACGGGTAAAACCGGCAGCTATTCTGTTACGCATTCTCGAGCAGTGGCGTTTTATGAATATTTTATTATAATCCCAGCAAGCATATGTCTTATTAGGTACATTCTCATCACTAAATTATATCTGTTATTTTATACTCCATAATACTTCTATTACTGGCTTAAATCACAAAATGCAATGATTGAAATATAACAAATATATTTCCTTAAAAGATCAATACAATGTACGCCACTGCGCGACAGGCCATTTTCAAGGTTAATTATGTGATTCTTATTAGCAATCATGACTGAAAATGTTAACAAAGCTAATATAAAATTACAAAGAAAGGCAGCCTGAAGTATAGTCGTAATCATATTTTGAAATAATCTATATTTCAGCTCACACAAAGAAAATAAATAATAAATATTAGCGTCAGCACGAACTAGGTGTAGAATATATTTACCTGTGAAAAGTAATTCCGGGCTTCTTTCGGTCATTGCTACTTTTACAGCCATAAGAACAATAAAACACTATATTGTATGGACAAATTGAAGTATTTTGAGACTTTTTCACAACAAAAATCACCAAAATACACGGAGGTGCCGTTTTGAATGTCTGGCTCCTATTAATGGCGTCTGTTCGATTTTTGATCGCACGTACAGCGCGCAGCCGTAAAGCGAGATTATCTATCCACTACCTTCCCTTGTCAAAGATCGAATGTGCATTTTAAAATCCTTTACACAAGTAGTATGTAAAAATCGACCTCTCCTATTGGTCGATCCATCTCGTATTACAATATGTCTTCGTGATGCAATCATTTTGTGTCAAGAGCTCTCGTGGTGTAGAGGTTTAGATCGTTGGGTCTCACCTGGACGGCCTAGGTTCAAACCCCGTTGCTTTTTTTTATTATTTTTTTTAAGTTTATGTTTCTAAACAGTTTTTTCTTGATTTTGGGTATGTTTCGGGTTAGTTTGGGTTACCACCTGGTTAGTTTCCTTTTCTTGAGTCACCGAAGCGAGCGGAGGGCCATGCGGATCGACCAATAGGAGAGGCCGATTTTTATATAGTGCTCTATTTGTGTAAAGGATCTTATGATGCGTCGAATGTTACAAATGCATACTAACGCCATCTAGTGTAGGTGGAGTGACTCGAGCGATTCATTCGCGCTTTGACAAGGGATTCCCTTGTCAAAGTCTTCGCGATACAATCAATTTACAGCATGAGCCGTCGTGGTGTACAGCAGCTTGCATGTGTTTTCGCGAATATCTTCACAAAGAATCTTCCTTCTTTGAATGAATTTGACGTCTGTATCCGCATTTATAACATTCGACCTTGACGGCAGCCAAAATGAATACTGTCGTGAGACACTCGTGATATTTCTGTCGGCGACAAATGCTCTCAGCAGGACGGCACCACTTGGCAAACCGCCCATGAAACATCGACGGTGCAAGCAAGACGGTGCCGGGACCGGGTCATAGGACTTCCGATTTGCTTTACATTTCATTTTCACTTCACACATAGCTCTCCGCTCGCTCCGGGGCGCAACCAAACAATACTAACCCAAGGCTTGCCCAAAAATCAAGAAAAAACTTTTTACAAACATAACTTAAAAATAGCATGTCTTGCCACTGGAATCAAACCCGGGCCGCCGTATCAGAAACACAGCATCCAACCACTGAGCTACGAGACCACTTGAGAGCAATTCGCTGGACCATAGAGATATGGTGTTTGTCAACAATGTTAGGCGCGCGCAATTCTGAAGGCTTGTGATCGGGGTCTCGGAAATGTCTACTGTTTTGCACGAGTCCTTTCCTGATCGCGTCATCTCCCGGTTTCGTGATATGACAGCATTTTGGCTCTGGGATTATTTTTGAAGTCACAGATTTATGCCAACAAGCCCGCGACCACCGAAGAATTCAAGGACGAAATTAGGCGCTGTATTAACGAAATACCGCCATATGTATGCAATACCTTATTGACCATTTTGCCAAGAGAGTACGCATGTGCGATAGAGCCGTGGTACGTGGATGCGTTGTTCCATACATAATTCCCAAGAGTCTGCTTTATATCCCAGTAAATATTAGAATGTTTTGTTACAGAAAATTACGATTTATTGAATTTTTCAACCTTGCGCTCTTATTGAAGCACCCTTTAATTTAATTATGATTAGGTATACTGAATAATATGCTCTTTTTCAGTCATGTATGCCTTTTTGGCCGGAACAAGGTTCTCAGTTAGATATCGAGAACAATATACATATTGTGAACGTCAAGTCGGTAAATGAGAAGGAAATATCGATCCACACGATTAAAGCTTTTTATAGACCTAATGATTTTGAGGTATGTACTTTTATATAAATAACATCTAAAATGTGATTTTTGATTATCCAAAAAACTAATTAATATTGCATGCTGGTGCATAAAAAAACCAGAATTGCTGCCATTAGAGTTCAAAAAAATGTATTTTGATTTTGCTCTGAAGTGTTTTTCGCAAATGTTTTGCAGTTCTCTTTTTGGCACGCTTATCACGCTGAAATTTTTAATCACAATGAAAAGAAGCTGAGAGTGAATAAAGTTAAATTAAATAATTAAACTCAATGAAAATTTACTATCGATGATGCATAGGCTAGAAAGAGCTGTCTGCTTATAAACGGCACAAGTCAGAAAATGCCCAAGTTTGAAAATGGAACTCGTTGAACACTTTTTCAAATCTAGCGATTTAATTTGTGTTATTTTAACATTCCACGCTACTGTGCTCGCATTCCAAAGAAATCAAAGAATGCCCGGCGATACTACTAACGTCATCTCTTGTTACAACGTTTATCCACTGGATCAGCCAGTCTAGATAGCTAAAAGCAAAGCGGCCTCGAAAGGCATCTGACCAAAAGCGGCCTCGAAAGGCATCTGACCAATCACAGCGCTTTCTACAGAAAAGCCGTTGTACCCCGGCGTACAGTATTACTAGCGCCATCTGTTGCAACAACGTTCACTCATCTGCACTCGGCAGCTCGATACAAGAGAAGCAGTCCTGCATCCAACCGCATAATTCGTGCTAGACCAATCACCTCAATGCATCTCGAACCCCAAGGCCTTATCAGCTACACCATGCAGGAACACATTCGGACATTCGGCCAATCACTGAACTTTTACAAGCGTTTAACGGAGGCAATCAAGTTAGCTCCCAATTTTCCGATCTTTAACAATCGAATTTTATAAAAACTAGTTTTGCGATAAAATTCATAAGGTTATTTTAGGGAATCGCTGACGTAAAGTTTCTTCTTCTTTTTTCTTCTCCAGTATTTACATTAATTGCCCTTTCTATTTCCGGAGGATGTAGATTATCCCGCCAGAAGGGGCGGTGACAACTTCTTCGAGTTGATCTAGTTCTGACGTTCTAGAATTCAGTAGCATCTTGAACCCCAACCAAGTAAGTCGCGCTAAGAGCGCCATGCCAGGCAGTTTTCACGTTTTGAAACCCCCTAATCTTTCAAGATATCTGCTCAAGTGACATTGTGGTATCCAGCCATAGCGACATCCCGTCGTATTCATCTCAAGCCTACAAGTAAAGGTATTTATCGGCACCCTGCCTGCCAATATTCTCTCAGTCAGTATGACGCTGTACCATCGCTGTACTAGCGTCCCCATGGCAATCGCCCATGGGGGTTCTCACAATCGAGTCTTGTCTCGAACCCCAAGTAAGTAAACACACACGTTTACGATCACAAACTCTCAGCATTCTCTAACGCTGTACCGTCGCTGTACTAGCTTCCCCATGGGTCTTGTCCATGGGGGTTCATTATTCTCTATGCTTTATCAGAGTATAATAGTGTTTGTTATACTCTGGCCTTATTCTAATATAAGGATTACCCGGCACTTTGTCTGCCAATATTCTCTCAGTTTTATTACATTACAAGATGTCACAAATGCTATTTCCTCTACACGGATCTCAGCTTATTACCTATGCGACCTGCATAGCGTGTTTTAGTAATCATTTATGCGTGTACCAAAAACCGCATTTGACAAAGGCATCGATGTCATGGTGTTATGGAATAAGTACATACCATATATCAAACCACTACATTCAAGTCATTCTTATTTGCAAGAAGTTGAAGTACATTGTATATAGAACCTAAGGAAAGGCTTAGCAAGTGTTTTTAAGTGTCTTTCCCTTGTGCTGGAAGATAAACTGCTGAACGATTGAACGTTGCTCGTCAACTGGTGAATATAGTGTACATAGTAGCTTATAGGTGGACATTAAAGTAAATATTTATCCTGTTATTATTGCTTGTATATTGCTGTATTTCATTTCAAAGTTATCTCAGCTAATCGAGTTCATACGTAGGAGTTCCGCAGGAATTTTAATGACCATTTAAGTGTATATAGCAGCAAGATAATGTTTATAATCATATACTTGTTTAGGTTTACAACTGTTTATGCAATGCTTTAGCTTTTAAGAGTATTATTCTTGTAATATTCTGCAAGGTCGATACTTTGCATCAACTTAGAAGTTTGACAGTTCTATCGTAGATTCGACTTTAGTATTTATTTTTAGATGGGTATAACCCAAGAAGCTGGGCTCCTGTGAGCTACACCTCTTTAGTTAGGTTGAAAATTAGTATATCGGTAGATCAACCAGAGCCTACTTTCCTGCGAACTGCGGGCAATGGTCAGAGCGGAATAGGTGACAGATAAAGGCTGTTGTAAAAACGTCCTCTAGAGTTAATCATATTTAAGCACGCCACTGGATAAAAATGCAAGCCGCGTAAGAATGTATGCGACAGTTTAACGGGCCATGATTCTAGAACTGGCCGGCGGCGGCGGCTTGGAATTTTCAACCGCCAATACCCCAACCAACTTTTCAGTCGCGAGAAAATTATCTCCTTTGATTGGTTGTGCACGGCCGGATGGGAATATCCAGCCCTGAAGCGCGTCGCTAGAATTAAAATTAAAATGAGTTGCAGAAATGCCATCTTTGATCTTCAGGAATCCTAACGGGATTACCATTTCATCCATTTAACCCCTAGCCACAAACTTTGAGGAATTTATGAGATTTTCCAAGATTGTTGGCCACTAGAACACCAAACTTTTCGACAATCTCGAAAAAGAAAGGGTTTTATGAAACTTACGGACGAGCCAAAGAAGCACCGAAGCGAAGGAAAGGGCATTGTAGGGCGAGGACTCTCAACTGGCACCGAATCAGCCTGCTACCGAATTTATCCAGTTGTTCTGAGATTTTGGAAGTTCAGGACTTGTCTTGTCAAGCGGCCGAGTGCCAAAAATTCTGCGAGTCCTTCAGCTGTAGTACGCACCCTACAGCAACAATCCGCGAAAAAGGTTAGTTGCAAGCACCTTGAGTCAGCCTACTTGCTTGAGTTCCCCCCATTCACGTACATGCCTCTCTCCCGCTCTGGTCCTTTATACTAGTAGTTAAACATTGGGAGGCAGTAAAGCCCATCAACGGCTAATTCGGTTTCTGGAACTAGAGAGCCCCCTGATTTCGCCATATTTTAGCTACTTGGCCTACGGGCCTGTAGCTAAAATAGCGATGGGTGAATAGCGAAAAGGCATAGTCAAAGTCAAAATATAGATGTAATGTCATAGTAACAATATGTAGTTGTTGACAAAGCCATTAGAAAAATAGAATTTAGAGTGGCAAACAATATAAAGTTCATAAAGGTCTATTACAATTAAAATTATGCTAAAGCTAGATTAGGAGTATAAAACGAGTTCACAAAGCAACAAAAAGAGACAAAGAAACGAAAATGCAGCGCAAAAGTGCAAATGGAACAGATGAACACAAACAAGACAAAACTACATTTAAAGAGTCGTTATAAAATTTTCTGAAACTGTATATGCCTTATCAGCCAAAAACTTCTTTGTTTCCTCCTGAATCCATTATCATATTGCAGCGCTCTTAGCCTTATAGGATGATTAAAAAGTTTTTTACCTCCGTATATAATGGAACATTGCATTTGTTCCGAATGCGAGATAGGCAATCTGAGAATATAAGTCTGGCGGGTATTGTAAGGACCATTCAAAGACATTTCTCGTCTTAACCTTAACCTAATTAAGGTTAAGACGATAAATGCACCGGGAAAACCCTGACTATAAAGGACTTAATAAAGAAATCATCAGAAATATCCGAAAGGACCTAAGAAATTACAATACGAACCTGATTAAAGCCACAATAGAAGATAACAAGAGCATGAAAGTTCTGAAATCTAAAATATCAAATGGAAGGCCAAAGGTTACGAAAATGAAGAACCAAGATGGCATTATAGTTAACAACAAAAGAGAAATAATTACCATTGTTCAGGATTTCTACAAAAACAGTGGCGGATTTACCCTAAGGCCCGGTAGGCCCGGGACTAGAGCAGCCAGATTTAGGGGCGGCCCCAATCGTGTCAAAAATAGTATATTACGTACCTAGGCCAGTAAAGTAAAAAATGCCTCTGTCACTGTAATTGTCGGCCGAAGCAAAGCTGAGATCAACAAACATGTGATCTGAGGCTTTCTTATTTACTGACCAAGGTGTGTATACTATATAAAAGTTGGCAATAAAGTAATTTCTTTATGTAGTCTATATGGTGGATGCTGAGAAAGGGGCGGCTGATAGCTCGAGGCCTAGGGCGGCCGAGACTGCAAATCCGCCACTATACAAAAAACTATAGAGTTCCGGAGAGCAGGAATACCAATACCAAAGAAGGAAAATACAAAAGGTAGGATCGGAGGAGGTTCCCGAAATTGATACTGCAGAATTACTAGCAGCACTACGTAAAATAAAGAACAGGAAAAGTCCAGGAGAGGATCAATTTACCAGCGAGATTATCCAAATCGAATCCTATTAAATAAATGTTTAACCGAAGAAAGGATTCCTAACAAATGGCAAAACGCAGAAGTAATTTTACTCTACAAGAAAGGAGACAGGAATAATATAGAAAACTACCGCCCTATCAGCTTATTATAACATCTATACAAGCTGTTAACAAAAATAATAACGAACCGACTGACGAACAAAATGGACTCATACCAACCCGTCAAGCAAGCCGGATTTCGTAAAGGATTTGGTACTCTCGACCCTCGACCACCTGCAAACTCTCCGCACTCTTATCGAAAAAAGCACAGAGTATAACATACTGATTCATTTAGCGTTTGTGGATTACCAGAAGGCTTTTGATTCCGTCGAAACGTGGGCAATTTTGAAGTCTCTGGACCACGCTAGGATAGATTCCAGGTACTCAAGTCTTATAAAGCACATTTATGACAACGCCTCCATTCAAGTAAAAATAGATGAAGACCTAAAGACCGACAAGATCACAATCAAAAGAGGAGTCAGACAGGGAGATACAATCGCACCAAAGCTATTTGTGTATTGATATTTAATTCTTCCGAGCTGGTATTATTTAACCTAACCGTTTGCGCACGCCCTGACAAATAAGAATTAAACCACTTCAAGGCTGCTCCCCTAAACCCATACACCTATAGCTTCCACAGCAGCATTCTGTGATCTACGCACTCAAATGCTTTTGACAAATCACAGAAAACTGCTGCGGCAGCCTCACCGGTCGTTCAGCTATTTTAAAAAGTTAAAAATGGCGTCACTTGTACCCAATGACTCTCGGAAACCAAACTGCTGAGCACCCAACAACCCAAGCTTAGTTTTTATTTTGTTGGCTCCTATATCACTGGCGGGCGATTTAGTAATTGCTCGGTTGTTTACCCGTGTTAACATTTATAATTTTCGTACCTTCACTGGTAAAATTTGGGTGAATAATTACTTAATGTATATTTATTTTCTCTTAATTTTGTGCTCTTCCTTGCTCAAATTGTTTTGACCCTTATTTTTAATATTTCAGCAATATTCTATTTAATTACCTAACTGAAGCATTAAAATATTGTTCTCCTGATTGTCTTCTATTCATATATCAACACATAGATTGCAGTTCTACATTAATCTAAAAGCTAGCCTCAAGTGCAGTCATCATACTGCACACTGTACCCTTATTTACCATCATACTCTAACTCTTATTAAAGTCAATTTTTGATTTAAAATAATCGTTTTAAATTCTTGATACTTCCCTCATTGATTTTCTTTTTGTTTTATTTGAGTATCGAACCAACTCAATCTGCTCTACTCTCGCAGTACTTTTCCTGCTTAGTGGTTCACAGCTGGTGGCGCTCAAAAGAACACCACACCTGTGGTCGGGTTTGTGACACAACACTTAACATTGAAGTGGTTCGACCTCAAATTATATTGGTTTTCTTAAATAAATTTTAAATTTTCAGTGATTTTCTAAACCTTCCAAATCGCTAGAAACAGTGTCGCATTTTGGCGCCCAACGTGGGGCTTATTAAATTAAAAAGGGGCAAATTAAACTAAAAAGAATTTTTATTTTCAATATCGTTATTGCCGAGAAACGGTAACGGAACCCCTTAAGTCATTGACGATTCTCCTGGATTCCTTCGACTTATTGTTTGCAGAATTTTTAATTCTTTATTGAAAATAAGATTTCTTGGCAAGCGTATAGTGCTTCTGTAGATCCTGCGGTACTTGTTGAAATAATAAATAATAAAGAGTTGTTCATTGAATATTTCCTTATGTAATGAAGAGAGCGCATGTTTTTCCCACGCTCAGTTATCGAAGTATCTGGTCTGAGGCGCTTAAAAGACGATTTTAGTGCGATCCTTGTTAAATTCGCACTGAAATTGGCTTCGCAGAACCCTTAAGACATCGAATCGGGTTTTGAAAATCTTGCTTACGGAGCGAGAAGCCCCAAAAAACTAAAGGCACTAATACGTGTTAGATATTAATTAAAATATCTTAAGTCATTAGTTAGTAACTGTTCATTAGAGAAAAAAAAACGAATAAAACTTGTTTAACAAAGATACTAGATTAGAGAGTTGGACTCTTCCAGTACATGTATAAGACTTACCCAGTAAATTAGAGCACAGTTTAAACTATCACTTAATATAGCGATTTATCACAATTTGATTTCAATTATACAGGGTGTCCCAATTGTTCAAATTAGTAATCATTCGAATTACTGATTTTTGTACAAGGGTTACTCGAACAACGGTTTGGGTTAGTGTTTGTATGTATTAAAATTGATTTATCTCAATTTTTGATGGTTTAAGTTATGTCACGTGTGATATGTTACCGACGATATGATGCGAATTTTTTTCAGGACACTATATCAAGATGCATAATATTATCAATTCAAAAACTTGGAGTGTTTATTATAATTAACGATGATTTACTTATTTTAGGAAACCAAACTAACAGTAGAAATTGTGAGCTTTAACGGATGGGCGAATGACAAAGCCACTCCGCAAAGTATAGAAAATTTCGTAGCTTTCACAATTGATTCCGCTTCGATTAGCGGGAAGGCTCAACCGATAATTGTTACTTGCCAGTAAGTAAAGAACTTTTCGTAAATTTGATCAATCATATATAATACAGATTATTTATAGAGCCTTCTGACTTGTAAGGTCATAAAAATTCGCACTTTTTTCGTTAGGCCTTCTTAGGCGTGAATTCTCGACTCATAGGAACAGCTCTCACGTAGGTACACGTTCCAATAACTCGATATTTTGCTTCGTGGAGGGAAATTCTTGTGTTATTGAAACATCTATGTAGGAAGAGAGGATATAATAAAGATTGTTTCCATCGAATGTATATCGATAAGTTTACATTATTACACTTTTTGTTCCCGCTCGAGAGCTCTTCCAGTGACTGGAGAATTTACGCCTTGGACGGTTATCCTTGAGTCATTGGAGCAAGTAAGAAGAGAAGACTTAATAGAGTTGTATTGTATACATCAAATATGTGATTTCTTCGATCGAATACAATCGTTAAGTTACATCCTTATTACACCTTCTCTTCCCACGTGAGATCTGTTCCAATGACTCGAGAATTTACGACCTGGAATGTAATCCTTGCGTCATTGGCACACTTCCCACGTGGGAAGAGAGAATACGATGAAGATGTATTGCATTCTTCAAATACGCGATGGTGTCGATCGAATGCAAATCGATGTTTACATCTGTATTACCACACGTGAGAGCTGTTCCAATAACTCGGTAATTTTTGAGTGACTAGAATAGTTCTCACGTAGGAGAGATTATATTGCATTGCATTTTTTCAAATACGCGATTATTTCGATCGAATGCGAATCGATAAGTTAACATCTCTATTTCGTCTTCCCTTCCTACTTGTGAGCTGTTCCAATGACTAGCGAATACGGGTCCTGGTTCATAATTTCGTTTTCATTACGCAGTTTCCTATTTGAGGAGCGGATAGTTCACAAGTTGCATTCCGTTTACTATTGGTCGAAACAACAGGGCGGGTCTTAGAGTGTTTGTTTACTATTTTAGAATAAAGTTGCCAGACGTCCCGTATTTGCGGGATCGTCCTTTTTTTGTAAGCTGTCCAGCATTTCATGCGTCCGGAGCAAGCGGAGTGCCATGCGTGAAGTGAAATATTAGACTTTCTAAAATAGTAAACAAACGCTCTAAGATCCGCCCAATTGTTTCGACCAATAGTAAACGGAATGCATCTTGTGAACTATCCGCTCCTCCATTTGCCTTTGCCAGTAATTCCTGGCATTTGCCACAAATAGAGATACGTCTCAGCAATGACTTGTATTGGAATAATACAGTACATATTTGCAAACAAAACATCACCTCCGGTTTCCGATCCTGCCGCCGAAGGACGAACACGTTGGAAATGGATTATAGAATTCTTTTGCTCAAAAAACGTGTTCTAATCACTCCGGGGGAGTTGGATAGTCGTGGCGGCTGGAAGGCGTAGTGGAGGGTGATTCCTACTAAGACCCCAGAGTTTTTTCCCATACGCGGTAGCGTGACCTGACGGCGGTTAGGGTATATGCTGCGGGTATTTGGCGTCTCTAACAGAAAGTGGTTATTCCTGACAAGCGCCTAGCGAACGGCGTCACGACAATTGAACCGTCAAATTGAGCAAAGTTATACTCATGCGCGAAAAACATAAACCTCGCTTTAGCAGGGAATTCATGGGGAGGGCCAGAATTTAAAAGAGTACTATTAAATTCACGCATGTCCCTCCACTCGCTTCGCTCGCTCCGGGGCGCAATCAAGCAAAACTAACCCAAATTAAAAAAAGACACAAACATAACCTTAAAAAAAATAAAGAAAACATGTCTTGCCACCGAAGGGAATCGAACCAAGGACCTTGGTATTTAAGCGCAAGTATCTGACCACTGCACTGTCGAACCTGTTGGCAGGAATTAGCTGGCCCGTAAACACATATGAAGTTCTATATATTCTGACAATTAGGACGGTTCAATTGCCGTAACGCCGTTTGATAGACGCTTTCGTTGTACCTACAGTATGCAAAACCTCTTTGCATAAGAACTCAGTCGTGCAGCGCAATAGCTTATATTTGTGCAATCCTACAAAATAGTCCCCTCACAGTGAAACAACGTGTAAACTATGCAGGAGGGTCGCCCTAAAGAGCGACATGCTGGTAAATTGCCTCATAGCAGGGCCATTCCACCCCTTTACAAGGGGGTTAGGAAGAAAACACATTTGTCTAATATAGCGGCAATCCCGTTACTGCACTAGTGCACTAAGTGTTCTTTTGGTTGTCACGTGGGACGCGGGTGAGCATCGTAATACATATCTTTTACCACTAATTAAGATTTTTTTCTAGTGATGGAGCTACAGCCAGCGGTTTATTCGTGGCTTTGTCAAACCTTATAGAACAAATGCAGACAGAAAAGATTTGTGACGTTTGTGAAACAGTTAGAACATTAAGAATCTGCAGGAAGCAGTTTGTGACCAAAGAGGTAAGCTTTAATTTATCTTTTCAAAGTTCTTTAGTTTCATATATACGCGATCCTGAAAGTTAAATTTCGGGTTGCCCTTAAAATATAAAAGAAAAATGCTTCTATGTAAAAGCATCTTATTGCTTTTTTCCCAAATACCTTTCTATCAAAGATGAAAATATTCACGATAAGAATTAATTTTAATAAAATATTAAGAGGAATGGAACGCACGAAAAAAAATTAATTTCTTTGAGGACATAAGGCCATTGTAGCGAAAAATGAAATAATATGTATGTACGTATTGAAAATAGCACTTTTAATACTTAACCTTAGGAATAGTAGAAAGTGTTGGAACTTTGTACATTATGGGTGGAAAGGAGTTTGGAGTGCGTTCTGAACCGGCTCGATTTTGGTAATAAATCAGTGCGAACGGTCTGAACCTTAGACTATAGATCTTTAATCTAAAGTCTGAGCACTATTTATTCTACCAAAAGAGACGGTGTACGTGTACTTGGTGTCACAAACTTCACCCGACATCGGATGATTTGAAAAATATTCGAATAACAATTGGCGCCAAAATATTCTGACCAATAAGAGCTCCGTCAGATCATGGTATTGTCGGATACTGGACGCATGAGAATCCACCTTAACGTGGGAAGGGAAGGTGTAATAGGGATAAAGCGGCTAGCGGCACGGATTCCACTTTGGCTTTCATTGTACGCATGCGCCTATCAATTGTTTTTGTCGTTGGCATATATCAGACATGTCTCTACGTTCTAGCAAAAATTCTACAACGCCTCGGTGGTGTAGAGGGCAGAGTGCTTGCCTGTCATTCCTGCGCTGCGGGTTCTATTCCCGTAGGTCGCGACAGATGTTTTGTTTATTGTTTTTTATTAACTTACCTTTGTTTCATAATTTTGTGTTAGTTTGGTTTAGCCTTGGGTTAGTTTTGGATAGCACTTGGTTAGTTCTCGTCGATTGAGCCCCCAGCGAGCTAAGCGAGCGGAGGGCCATGAAAAAACCATAATAATGCCTAGCAACGGGAAATATTGTTTTTTTATTAATTTACTTTCTTCTTAATTTTGAGTTAGTGTTGGTTAGCACTTGGTTAGTTCTTGTTCATTGAGCCCCCGTAACGAGCGAAGCGTGCGGAGGGCCATGCAAAGCCATATTAATAAATAAACTTAGATTATAAGTATTGACAGTTTAAACATTCGCGCGAAAAATTGTGAACCGCGTATGTGTAAATGTCAAAGTCAAAGTGGAATCCGTGGCGCTAGCCGCTAGTTTTAAATTTGCTTGTGTTTCTATCCCATGAAAATCGATACGTTTACATCGTTATTACATTTTCTGCTCCCAAGGGACGCTTCCAGTGACTCGATAATTCATACTCCAGGAGTATAGGTCTCGAGTAATTGGAACAGCTCACACTTCGGATGAGGTCTAATAGAGATGTAGCGAATTATTCAAATATTCGATTGTTTCCATCGAATGCAAATCGATGTCTTATTTTTTCAGTTTCAAATGGAAGCGCTGTATAACGCAGTAGTGGTATATGCTACCAAATTTGACATATATAGCAACTTGGACCAGCAAGCTGAGATTTAAATCTATGAATCATGGAAAATATGCCAACCTATTTTAGATATATTAACGCACTTGTTTATTGTGAACTAGATTAGTTTTTATTGCTTATATTAGTTCATATCTATTAAACTATTAATAAGTATTACACATATGTTTAACTATATTCTTACTTGACAGTTGGTTGGCAATTCTGGAGGAAATATATAATTATTGTAATCCCGGCTAAAGGAGTAAAGTAATTTAGTCGCGTGGTCATACTGTTCACAAAAGGCAAGTAATTAGTAATTTAGTAGATTACGTCAACATCACCGATCTATGGAGATCGGTGATCAACATACATAGATTTTAATGATGATATTGATCGATAGCATAGAACATTCCTACGTGAACTCTCTTTGATAACAGTCGCACGTCGCAGATCAGGCGCGGCTAATTGTAACTCCGTACTCGTAGCTCCTGGAATCCAAAGCACTTTTCGCATGGCCCTCCGCTCGCTATGGGGGCTCAAGAAAAGGAAACTAACCAGGTGCGAACCAAGACATTCCCAAGCGCAAGAAAAAAAAAACAAAAAAAAAAAGAAAAAAGCAACGGGGTTTGAACCCGAGCCACCGTGCCGGATTGAGACCCAACTATCTCGACCACGAGGGCTCTTGCGACAAACTGATTACATCGCGAAGACATGGCGCGAATCCAAGCATATTCCAGAAGGTAGGAGCTACAATTAGCCGCTTTACGCAGATCCCACGCTCTCTGCTCTGTTGGCGTAATGATCACATCACTATCTTCATTTTTTGCGTACGTTTGAACCGTTGTATGAGTAAAGCAAACAACGGTTGGAACAAAGAGGTTCGAAAATATCCAGTAATTGACTTGATTTCAAATGATTTGTTCGTTTGCTTTGCTGTGTTCACGCGCTGCACTTGTTTGTTCTCGCCTTTCGAGTATACCCTAATTTACGAACGCACATAGCCAATCAGAATCGCTGAAAGCGTCTCGAAATTTAAAATGCTACTTTACCTATGTTATTACGGACCGTAATTTACGGTGCAACGGATTATTCTTATTATTATTTATTATTTGGTTGCGCCTCCGTAGCCAGCGAAGCGAGCGGAGGGTCAAGCGTGGTGTGAAATATTACACATTCTAAAATAGTAAACAAATGTTTCGATTCTGATTGGCTCAGTGCGTTCGTAAGCTAGGGTATGCTCGCCTTTCGTTTGTGAAGTTATATAGAGTTCAAAAAGTATGTTTTAGATTACAATAAGTGAATGGGTAGGAGCTTTTCATGCGCAGTTTGCCTTTACAGTAAACTTGAACGCCATTCACCGTAAATTCAGGAATTTGGCTGATTAGAAATTATAACATTGTTTTGATAAAAATAAGTGTTAATTAAAAACACCATCAACAAAACACAAATAATTATGTTGTAATACCCTATAAACGATAATACCATTTTATTCCACATTCCCCCTAGTCGTAGTTCACTGGTCAGAAATAAGGTGATTTTATGAAGGTCAACTCCGTGACGTCATAAAGATTATTATTGCCTCGCGCTCGCTGTTACCATGCGTTGAACGCACTCTGGAAACAAGCGTCTAGCGACCCGACCAAATTTTCGATACCATAGTTAGGTTAGATTGGTTATTCGTTGAAAGAGGGGGGATTCCTTGTGAATGTATTCGCGGAAACACATGCAAGCTGCTGTATATCCACTATAATACGGTTTTTGTTAAATATATCCTGGTTTATAGTTAGATAAAGCAAAACATTTCGTAAAAAGTGCAACCGAAGTACGGGCACGTATCAGTGGCGGCTCGTGTAGGCAAGAATAGGTGAAGCGCAATTAGGTAGACAGCGCCGCAGGCAAAAGTGCGCTGCAGGCGAAATTTTTTTGGGGCCACGCCCAAAAGTCCTGCGGTGGCGATACCTGCGAGAAATAATATACCATGAGCGCCGCCACCAATTTATAATAATATCAAAGAGATAATAGAATTACTAACTTACCCACACTCTCGCGAACAGTTATTTTAACTGCTCGACCCATCTACTTTTTAAATATAAGGTCTATTCATCGAATTTGTAGTGAGGCTTTTCTTTAACTTCGCAAATGATAATGCACAGTGAATATGGTCTGAAGAAGCCTCATGCCTATTACAACCTCTTGTCACATTCCCAAAATTGTTAAATCCGTCTTTATTCCAAACGCTCGATTTTCCACCTACACTTAAATAGGGCATACAAAATAGTTTCTTTAAATAAACACTTCCACACAACCAATTGTAATCAGAATACTCAGATCAGATTTCGAAACCTGCGAACGAAAATTATCTTTCTTGATTTTACTTCATTACTTGTTTTTCTATTTGAAGTAAAGGCGTAGGTCCCTCCGTATTTAAAAAGTCTCTTTCATCATCGTTTTTCCACCTGCAAAATGGTGTTTCTAACAAGATGCAGATCGGATCATACAATGGAAAGATTTCGTAAAACGTTTCGTAAAACAATGCGCGACAACGACGTGATGCAAATTTGCTTCCGAGCGACTGTGAACTGAATTTAATATTATTTTTTAGCATAAGAACCTACCGGAGTCGCATTGTCGGGCTGCTTCCGTTCTATAAATAGCTCACGTATCTAGCATGTCTGCTTCGCCCGTTGCCATAGCAACCATCGTAAATAAATCTGTATATTGCAGGGCAATTATTGATCTTGCTGTTTGCGATTCCCACGTGTTTCATGACTGTATTGAGTGTCGAAAACCGCCCGCACCGGCCGATCTTATGACAAGTTATTCAGCGCGCTACGTTTTATAATTAAATATCTTTTATGAGTATTATCGCACTAATTTTGATTAGAAATTTATATTATGAAAATTTTTATTTTTAAGCAATGCAATTTTAGAAATTGCACTAATTTTGATTAGAAATTTAGATTATAAAAATTATATTTAATTAAAAATATTTTTATTTTAAAGTAATGAAATTTTAGAAATTGTAGGTGAAGCGGCGCTTCACCTGCGTCCAATGACGAGCCGCCACTGGCACGTATTAGAATAACTAATATTTCATTTTTCACATAACCCTCCGCTCGCTACGGGGGCTTAAGAAAAGGAAACTAGCCAGGTACTAACCCAAGACATACCCAAAATCAACAAAAAAACTGTTTAGAACCTTAATCTTAAAAAAATAATAATAAAGAGCAGCGGGGTTTGAACCCGAGCCGCCGATTTGAGACCTAACCATCTAGACCTCTCGACCACGAGGGCTATCGCTACAAATTGATTGCATCACGAAGACATAGCGAGAATGCAATCGCTCGAGTCAACGCCACCTACACTAGATGGCGTTGGAGTCGGTATCGAAAATTACATCGGGTCTCCGGACGCTTTTCTCCGAAAGAAGATAAAAATTACGGGCAGGGCAACCTTCAGCCAGCCCACGCAGCCCCTAGGGTCACGTACAACTACATGACCGCCGACTGGACAAATTTCTGGACTGAGAAGAGAAGTCAGCACGGAGTTACGGATAACTCGCAACTTGGACACTCCTGAACAGTGTTGCCAACCTGGTAGAAATTTTACTAGATCCAGAGACAATCTGTTAGATCTAGTAGAATTTGAAAGTGTCCTAGTGGACAAAATATGGATCTAGTGGCTAGTGGATTTTTTAGTAGAAAATGCTCAATCAAAATTGATTGTGAAATTTAAAAATTTCCTCATATGTCAACGGCAAAATCACGATATTTAAATTTGAGCGCGAACATTGTACGACATTTTAATATTAATTTATTAATATCTGACGCCACCTGCAATATTCCTGATGATGATGTAGTTGAAAAGATTTAAACTCTAGAAACATAGCAGAGATTAATAACTTGTTATTTTTTGCATTATTTGTACCTAGTAAAAATTTTAGTGTAATAAACAAGGGTGCAAACAGGGTCGTAGCTAGGCGTTCTCCATGGTGGGCTTTAGGTTAGGTTTAGGTAGGAAGAATACTTGTAGGGAATTAAGTTAGAAAGCCCCGCAGGGCCGCCGGTGGCAAACATTTTTTGGAGCAAAGGGGAGTTCAAACAACCCCCCCCCCCCTTATCTACGACCCTGGGTGCAAGTAAATGAAATTCTAGTGGATTTTTACTAGAAAAATTACTCTCTCCTAGTGGATTTTTAAAAATTGAGTTGGCAACAGTGCTCCTTAAAAGATAGATGATGCCATAGACGTCATGACAAGGATAATAAGCGCCGCAAAGGAACACAACATCCCTCCCCAGGAACCCTGATCTCAAGCAGGACAAGCCGCCCCTACATATTCAGGAACACATCGCGAGAAGGAACCAACTACGCAGGACCTATCAGAATACACGTGACCCTAATGACAGAGCCAGTATACCTGGAAAAGTGCGAACTTACCCGAGTCATACTGGATTCTGGGATTCATATAACAACGATGCCTGAAACAACATAAAGAAAATGAACAGGAACAGCCCTTGGACAGTCCGCCGATCAAAATGACGAGAGACGGCGTAGAACACATCATCACGGACAGGATAGAAAAAGCGGAGGCATTCATAGAATACTTCGCCAATATCAGCAGCCTGACGGAGAATCTATCAGATGACAGGACAAAATAAGAGTGCAGAGGACAACGGACGAGATCGCAGCGCTGCCATTCCAAGACGCGTGAAGAATAATCACGAGCCCCAGAGAGCTAAGGAGGATCATAAGCAGAGCCAGACCGTAAAAAGCGCTAGGACCGGACGGAATAGTCATGGAGGATGCCAAATAAAGCCCTTGTCCAGCTAACATACATCATGAATACCTCGATCAGACTGCACTACTTCCCGAAGACATGGAATATTGCCAGGATCATCGCCAAACCAAGAAAGGACCGGAGCCAAACCTCATCGTACCGACCTATCTCCCTGCTACCCACCTTTGGAAAGGTCTTCGAAAGAGTGCTCAAAAAGATTAACGCAGAGCTCCAAACATTAGGAACCATCATACCAGAGCAGTTCGGATTTCAACGAGGAAAAGCAACAGCTAACAGCCATGCAATGACAGCAAACAACACGAGGAAGACCACGACAGCGGTACTTTTGGATCTGGAGAAGACTTATATGACACCGTATGGCGAGAGGCCTAGGATAACAGCGGCCATCACGAGAATCATCATGAGCTACCTAAAGGACAGGACAAAAACGCTGATCAACAGGACAGAATCAAGGACACGGATAATAAGGCAGGGACTCCCTCAAGGAAGCGTGATGTTGCCGACGCTGTTCAACATATACATCAATGACGTACTAAGGAAGCAGAACAACCAAAGCACTCTTCGCTGATGACGTAGCGGTCTATACATCATCAACCCAGCAGATAGCGGCCACGCAGAGAATTGAGCAACATGTTAGGCAGATAGCGGAATACTTCAAGAGGTGGAAGCTGAAGATTAACGAGGACAAGACCCCAACTGATCAACTTCAACCAAAAACCCAAGAGAGAAAGGATACATATTATAATCAACGGGACACAGATAGAGGACAAGGGCACCGTCAAATACCTAGGAGTCTCGCTGGACGCGAAGCTGACGTTCAAGGACCAGTTGCAGCTCACCAGGAAAAGAGCAGGAGTAGCAGCAAGCGCAATATACCCCTACATCATGAGGCAATCAAGATTGGACAAGTAGATCAAGATCAGACTTACAACACTTACGTCAGATCAATAGCTATGTACGCCGCGCCGATTTGGATTTATTTCTCATTATGTTAGAAATATTTCCACTACATTCTTTAAGTGGTCTTTTGGAAATGTTGAATAATCAACCTGGCCTGTTGTAACAAAGCCCTGGTTTTACAGTTTCACGTAAAGCTTTTCCAAGTAAAATACCAAATTTGTCTTTTGGAGCTCCCATTTGGGATTTTCCATAAGCCACAAGTATTTTATCCCATCTCGTCTTTAATGATCCAAATTCACATTTGTCCAATGGTTGGATATGGTCAGTTAAATGACTTGGAAGACGAATCCGAATCAAATGAATATTAATTTTTATCGCCACTTCTATAATCCTTACGCTTATGTGACTATACCGTGTCTCATCATGTATTAAATAAATAGATAAATAAATATCGTCTTTATTTGTTCATTTGGTATGTGTACAGGTACTAGTTTACCACCATGTGTTAGGTAGGCGAGATTTAACCAATGGTTACTCTTACATCTAACCATACCCACACATAGCATGCTTACATTTTATTTTGGGCAGAAATTGCACATCATGAATTATTATTAAAAAAGAAAAGCACAAAAATCAAAAACAAGTTACACTATAGTTCTACTTTTCAACCAATTGCCTGTTCATGAAGTAGTAATACTTTACACTTTTTTCTAACTGAGCTTATGCTGGTGCACACTAACATCGAGGGGCAATGAATTGTAAATGGATACAGCCATATATGTGAAAGAGCGCTGAAATAGAGCTGTCTGGTGGTGAGGCATTGTAAGTAGATTGAGACCGCGAACAACTCGGTTGTGTATGAGGTTCCGAGATATAAGTTTTTCTCTAAGATAAATAGGAACTGAAGACTTTATAAGCTTTATTAGGAAAACAACAAATTGTAGTTTAGAGTTATTCGCTATTCTCAACCACCTCAGTTCATTCATTTTCTGTGACACATGGTCATATTTCCTCATTCCATATACAAAGCGACAACATACATTTTGCACATATTGTAACCTATTTTTTGATACAACATCCAGACATGGATAATAAACCAGATTACAGTAATTAAAAGTGGATAAGATTAAGGATTAACACAACTTTTTCCTCATTTTAAAATTAAGCAAGAAACGATTTGCATACAATACTTTCATTTTTGCACAAGTCCTTTGCAAAAGCAACTTTGTGTCTTCCCTGTACCTCAAGAATACATCCATGACAACACCCAGGTTTTTAGCAGATTTTACGAAAATTAAGTTTCCATTAGCAATAGTTAAATTGATTGATTGTTCCAAAAAAGTTCTTTTAATTTCTGAACAAAATAACAATAACTGTGTCTTATTTGAATTAATTTTCAAATTGTGATTCAATGAATAATGCAATATGTCATCTGGATCATCATTCACATGTTCCATTGCATTAATGGGATTCAGAGGATCAAAATAGTGGAGAAGCTGAGTGTCATCCGCATAAGTCTGTACATGAGAGTGCGAGACCGATTCACAGATATCAAAAGTATACACCAAAAACAACAGGGGCCCAAAATAGAACCTTCTGGAACTTCTGAAATTATTTCACCTGGATCTGAAAGACTCTCACCCACTCGGACTCTCTGACGTCTACCAGTTAAATAGTTGTGACTAAAAAGGACAGAAGACGCACTAAAACTAAGAAAATGCAGCTTGGCACAGAGAAGGTCATGATCAAGCACATCAAAGACCCTAGAATAATCCAAAGACACCAGTATGACAGCCATTTTTTCATCCAAAGCTCGAATTATATTGTCATTCAGATTTAACAGAGCCGTTGATGTACCATGTCCCTCCCGGAAACCTGACTGATGGACTGGCACTACTGGCAGTAAATTGTTAGACTTTAAGTATGAGCGTTGATTGAACAATCAACGGTATGAGATAATCTGTGTGTAAACTGCCTTCTCCAACACCTTAGACATTACCGGTAGCAGACTGATAGGCCTGAGTTCCGTTATACTTGATGGGTTTTTGACCTTTGGAACAGGGTTAATTATAGACTCCTTCCATTTCACTGGAAAATATCCAGTCTCAAGACAGCAATTTATGATGTGTGTAAGATGAAATAATAACAGGAAGGCTGAGTTTAAGCATAAATAGTGTAAGATCATCATTATCAGGCGCATTTGATTTTAATTTATATACATATTCATGAACCGACTGTGGTGTTTCCAACTTGAAATCAAAAGTTAAGAAGGCATTTTTTTTATTATTGTTATAGAAATCAATTTTTTCTGCACAAACATTTGATTTGATGAATACTTGTAGAAAACAATCATTTATTTGGTTGGCATTCTTCAGCATTTCTGGAAGCTCAGATGTTTTTTTGCCTGGTCAAGTACACATTAAATGTTTGAAATCCTTTCCAGAGTAGTTTTGAGTTTCCCTGTTGCTCTAAAAACTCCAAATAACCCAATTTTTTCCTTCGGACAGTGTAAAATGTAAGATTACCAACATTTTATAATTAGCTAGATTTACCTCAGTTTTATTTTGTCAATGCTCGATCTCTTTCCTTCATAAGCTCCTTTAGAGCAAGGGTGAGCCAAGGGGCCGGAGGCTTAGTTACCTGTGATGTTCTAAGAGGAACATGGTTTTTAAAAAGTGTGGACAGATGTGTGCTGAGTAATTCAACTTTTTCATCAATGTTAGGGGTATAAAAAATATTATCCCAGGGAAAAGCTTGTAGATCAACATAAAAATTGTTTTCATTAAAGTTCTTGAAATCTCTGTATGCAACAAATTTCTGTTTACTTATATTGGGGTGAATTTTAAAAGAACAGAAAGTTAATTTGTGGTCACTTATGTTAATCAATCTCATCACAGTCACTAAGAAAAACAGGATCCAAGAGTGTAGTTGATACATTTATTATCTGATTGAAACCTAGAGTTTCAAAAGAAAAAGCCAAAGCATTAGGCAAATTACATGGCATCATGTCAACATTAAAGTCACCAAGAACAATAACGTAATTGTACTCAGCCAGAAGTTCTGGAAGGAGCTGATCAAAAGCATTTACACAAGATAAAATGTTATTTTTTGTACGATAAATTACACCTAGAGCAAATATTGTTCCTGGATTTATCTTTATTTTTAGCCAAATATGTTCAAAGCCATCAATATTTGGGATCTGCAAGTCAAGAACCGCACTCTCATACTCATCACGGACATACCCCCCCACCCCCCCCCCCCCCTGGCCTGTCTACCCTGTAAAAAACAAAATCTTCAATATTTACCTTATCAGATGATATTGTTGGATTTGGCCAAGTTTCTGTTACTCCTACTACATCAGTTTTTATCCTTAGCAATATCAGAAAATTCATCAAAGCCAGTAAATATAGATCTGAGATTTAAATGGGCCACACTAAACACAGAATCTTTTTTCCTATATGCAGGCATTTTGAGTTTCAGAATAATATTCAATCTTTTCTTGTTGTATTTTGACAATTTTTTTGCATACATGGACATGTTAGGTCTAAAGACGAGTGGTGTGTATTCAGATCTATACCCTTGCTCTTTGATGTTTTAATACAATTAATACAATTCATAATTGCTGACTGACAATCTTTATAAGAATGATCTTCAGATGAACATTTTGAACAAACTTTTTTTGACTTACATTCCTTAGCATAGTGTCCAAAGGCCGTGCAATTATAACACTGTAGAATACTTATGTGATTAAAAGCATTACACTTTGACCATCCAATTGTTACCTTATTTGTTAAAAGAACACTATGAGACTTTGGATCACATTGAATTATAATATCAATTTTATTAAACCTATTTTTCGATTTCTTTAATACTGACATTTCAAGATCTTTATTATCTAAATTATTGCACTCTATACTATCTTTGACTAGTTCCTCATCTGTTGTGTCAGGCTTGACATCATTCGGACTAACGCTGACAATCTTAAGTTTAGGATTCTTTAATTGAGGCTCTTCAATAACATATTTTTGTCCTAGTTTTGCTTGCACTTGGGATTTAAGAGAACCCAAACTCTTCCCACCATCACAGCCAATGATAATTTTTCCATTCCTACCTGCTCGGAACTTGGATATACCAAGGCCCGAAGGATTTACCTCCTTCCGTATGTCCCTTTTGGTAACAGCCCTGGTTTGCGTTTCTGTAGGTTTAATTACAACCACAGTCTCTGGTTTTGTTTGCTTTATTGCAGTGGCATAGGACATTTGGTTGTTTGGTACATTTAATTTTGCATACTGTGCCGATTTTAACTCTTCAATATTAACCTTTATCTCATCTAGAACTGCTATTTGATTATGTGTAGCATTAATATCTCTTATTTTGTTAACATGACCTACAAAACTCCGTTGAAAACAATTGAAGAATTGTGGTTCCTCCATCCATTCTGAGATGCTGCATACTCTGTGCCTGGATAACCTTCATCTGCAGTCCAACGGGCAGCTCCCTTGTATACAATTAAATGTGGTATTAAATATCCATCAACAGCAATGCATAGCAATACAGTTGTGGATTCCCAACCAGATATCCTCGAGAGTGGCTTCCCTTTCTCACCTATAGCTCTAAGCCTAATTGGGTAGCTTTCATCACAGTTAAAAATGAACCGAGCTTTGTCTGGAGATCGGAGATCAGAATCATTATACAACGTCTCAAGCTTAGAGTAGAAATCATACACTATACCTATTCGGATTTCTTGCCAGTTTACGAGTTTTCTGAAGGTGTTCCTGTTTTTTCAATGAAATACTGGGATTTTCGTTTCATAAAAGACTGACACCAATGTTCTCCAGGTATGCCATTTTTAAAAGAATTGTTAGCTTTTATATAATCCGACACAAGACTTTAGTTCTTTTTTGTCGCATGGGTATCAGGGTATCCCATTTGAGCTCGAGCAATTAAACATAAAATTATTTGTTGTTCAATATTCTCGTTCAGCACTGGCTTTCTTCCAGCTCCCATTTTTCCAATAGGCACCTTTCTGCAATTAATCCGGTGATAAATTACAGAAACTGGTACTCCATACATTTCTTTAGCGTCTCTATAGGAACAGTTCTTTTGTATCCGCCATTCCTTATCTAGGAAATTCAATTGTTCAATGAATTTGAGGATGCTTTTCTGTAAAAAATGCAACTTTACATGGGCGTAGACAGGATTTTTTCCCAAGGGGGGCGAACCGTAGGCAAGGCCGCAGTGGTACGAGGTGATGGAGGCTAAGCCGCCGAAGGCGGAAATATTTGGTGGTGCCACACCCAATTTTCACCCCCAAAAGTCGTTAAAATCGTTAAAAAAAAACAAAGGATTCGTCACCCTCTTGGATAGCATGGCATGAATGTTATGTTGCAAAATGAGTGATAAATTCCCAAGGGGGGGCCATGGCCCCCCTGGCCCCTCCCTGTCTACGCCCATGCAACTTTAACTCGATTTTTCGCATTTCATTTTATTTTACCTATTCTGGCATTACCTTTTGGGTATAAGTGGGTGCCGCTCTCTTTGATACGTTCTAGGCATATTTGATCTTAAAAAAAGAAAAACCGGCATTTCTCTATCTGAAATAGGGAACTTGCACAAACAAATAAAAACCGAAATAAATGCTAAAAACCATAAGTGGAAATCCTATAAAAAACTTTAGTAAAAAAAGAATCTATTAATTAAATTCTTTGTGGCCAAAATCTTGAAATAAAAATGTCAAGAAATTCGAATTATTCCAGGCGCTCGGAACAATACCTCAGTTGAAGGAGGTATTGCTCGGAAACGCGCGTTCACTGGTTGTGACGTAGAAGAGCATAATCAGTTTGTCGGCACGCCGCGCGCCGCGCCGCGCGCCGCCACCGCACAGTGCTTTGAGTGAATGGGATAAATGGACAAAAATCATTACTCTTGTTGTACTCAACGGATTTTAATTAAATAATAACCGTTGGGTAGCTAATACACTAAGCTATATCTGACACACAAAAAATCTGAGTTTAGGTGTTTATAAAAAATGTATGCTGGTTTGTACGCTATGAAACTTTTCATATTTCTGGATCCAGTATAACACAAAACGGCAAAAAAAAGTCGTAGTTAGGTTTTTCTCGCACAATTTTATTTTTTATAATAAATTAACATATACAAATAATAATATTAATAATAATAATAATAAATACATATAGGTAAAAATAAATCAATAAATTTTGACATAGATTTAATATTATACTACTAACTTTAATTAATATAGAACTTCAGAAAGAAGGTACCCAGAAAAAATAAAGATCTTAAAATGGTTAAATAATATAATAAACATTCTTAGAAAAAGGAAAGGAAGTTCAAAATTGTAAAATGCTACTCATTATGTAAATAAATGAAAATTTATACTTAAAAAAATAATCATTAGATCCCTAAGCAAAAAAAACATAACTTTAATTGTTGAAAATAGCATAGAAAAAATTATTCACTTTCCGAAAGGTCAGAACTATCTGAACTTTGCAAGTCAAGTTCGCCAATATCTGAAGGCAAAATATCCGAATACTGTTGCATACAAAAAAGTCTATTTCCAAATATTCTGTGATATCATTTATGTTATCCTGTCGTGATTTGAAAGTTGTAGTCTTTCTGAAAGATGATATAAATGGATCTGAGGTAAGTAGTAGATTATTCATAATGTCCTTATTTGAGCTTTTTTCTAGAAGTTTTTCTTGTGTGGTTCAAACGCACTTTTCGGACCTCTTTATGTCTTGCTTCAAGTGCATCCTCGGCTAGTTGCTCTATGGGCAAATCAAAAAGTTGGATAATCTCAATTCCATGAACTAGAATCTTATGGATACTGCAAGGCATATAGTACTGTCACGACTAACAACCGTCCGAACGTTTTTGTGCTACCCTATAGAACTAGCCGCCGACCGTGCCGCTCGCTTCTTTGTCTGTATGACTCATCGCCCGGCCGGTAGCGAAGATGCAGGATCGCTGGAATTATCTCGATGGCCTCGTCGAGATCGTATAGAGTGACCTCGGAATACTTCCCGAATATTCGTGATAGATTGGAGATTATATATAAGCAGACCTATAGACCGGGCTCCCAGTGGAGTTCCGTATGCAAAATATGCAGACCGCATTCTGACTTCTGATATGTGCTCTACTGATCTTATACTTCGATATGAATGATGTTGCCAGTGAGTGTTGTGGTACGTTCTCTCTCCCCCTTCCCCTTCTCCATTGCTGTTAACATTGTTAGCATACTTCGAAAAAGTATTGATCATAATCATGGGACTATTAAAAACGAATGTTTAAGGCTGTATGTATACTTTTTTCACCACACCACAAGTCAGTAGGTACAATACGTTTAATTTTAATTAAAAAATCATTGAAAAAAAATTATAGTTAATTTTAAAAACAGTGTTTTACTTTCTTACAAATTTTGAACCAATGGAAATATTTCAATTTTAATTTATACTACTAGAAAGTGAAATTAGCGTTCACGGCACCAAGGGGTCATCTGGTCATCATTCAAATATATTTTTTTGAAAAATATTTTTTTTCAATCCGAAAATGACAATTTTTTCCAATCAGGAAAAAAAATCACCCGAAGTGGCTTAATAAAAGCGGGACAAAATAGGCTTACCTGGACAATTTTCAAGCTGACGCGCTCTTGTAAGTGCGTGCGTGTATTGTGAGTGTGTTAAATGTGTGAGTATGTGTGCATGTGAAGGCGCGTGCCGTGGCGTTTGCGCGAGAGCGCGCATGGGGTTTTAAAGGAGATGAAAATGGGATAAAAGAGTTGTTTAATGAGAAATAAGGGCACATCAGCCCTTGAAAATATTTAATTTTTATATTCATATTAAATATAACAGTACCACTTAATACTTAAAATATATTATATGTGGACATGCATTTTACTGAAACAGTAGTATAATTCATTTTACTGAAACAGTAGTATAAAAGCTTTACTATGTACGGTTAAATCAGTCTATAAATATGGCCAGAAATACCATGACTTGAAACTTTCAAAGATAATTATGAAATAAAAAAATTAAAATGAAATTACTCTAGTTGCCATCTGGGTCATCGGGGTCTTTCTCATTATGAAGCAATTCATTATGACACCATTCCCGGCACACCATTCCCGCGGACCGGCCGCAGCATCCACACGCATCTCCACATCCGGATTTGCACGCACTCCTAATTAGGTTCAGTAGACTCGGCGGGGCAGCGAGCAGGTCGGAGCAGTGTGGCACAAACCACGCTGCGTAGTCCAGTTTTCTCCAATCATATTTCGTTGCGTTGTCAACCATGTTATCAGAGCAACAGCGAAGAACTACGGGGAAACGGTCAGAATAAAACAAACTGGACCCGCCTTCTGAAGCCTGCACTCGAATAGAGAGGGATAAGGGTGCTACAGGACCCCGGGGATGCAGATACCTTGACCAGTGTAATAGCCCGACCTTTGCTATAGTTGCAACAGACACGGATATTCTTGCCATGCTTGTCCAGCGCAGAAAACCTACCCAGAAGTTTTGATTCTTCGATAAAGGAACCTGTGGAAGAGGCACAGAACATCGAATTGATACAGGAGCACCTTGACAATGTGAAGTCAGCCATTCTCTTTACTCACGTCTTTTCCGGCTGTGATACAATGCCAGCAGTTTTTGGAAAAAGAAAGGTATCAGCATTGAAAATTCTCCAGGGCAACGAAGCTGGAGTTTTTAATAAGCCCGGAGCAGATTTGGAGAGGATCGTCTCCTGCGGTAAAAAATTGCTTCTTGCTTTATACAGAGGAGCGAAATATGCCACCCTAGATGACCTTCGCTACACCCTCTACAACAAGTGTAGTCGCCACGAAAAAGCTAGATGCTGACTTGTAGCTGCAAACTTTGCCCCCTGCAGCTGCTTGACAACATTCATTGCGCGTACACCTGCAGGTAATTTGAAGAAAACTAAAAGGGTAAAGCAATCTGCATTAGTAAAATATTAATTAGGTTGATATTTTTTAAGTTCAAGAATGGCTTGGGACAGGAACAAAGCTGGACGCAACTAAGTACGGCTGGAGAAAACTGGACAACCCAGCGCGGCTTGTGCGCTTGCCCTGTCGAGTCTCTTGAGCTTAATTAAGTGTGCGTGGAAGTCCAGATGTAGAAATTTATGTGGATGCCGGTCCTAGGGGATTGAACACAGCAGTGGAGAGTGTTGGAAAAGTTATCATTTCCGGGTTGAAAAATTACTTTTCCTTAAAAAAAAAAACGTTTGAACCATGATCAGATGACCCCTTGGAGCCGTGAACGCCAATTTCACTTTCTAGTAGTTTACATTAAAATTGTAATATCTCCATTGGCTCTTGTAAATTTTCCCATGCGGGGATTTTTGGGGACTTTGTTTCGGATGATAAGGTAAGGTGTCTTAAGAACCCAAATCAGTCGTCAGATGTTATGAATTATTTTTTCTGCGATACCACATTCCTCGGCAACCTAACGTTTCTAGTTTATGCCGGAGGTAAAATAGTGGGGGGCGAAACGGCAATCGCACCATGCGCGCGCGCGGCAACATGCTTTTTTATACAGACAAAGGTCTCAGATACACAAATCACAAAACAGATTGCGGTCTGCAGATTTTGCAAACGAGGAACCCATTGGAGCCTGCACTACTAAGGCGAATGTTAGGCAGTTCAGTTCAGTTAATCATTGAGTGTTGAATAGATATTAGTTACAATTAAATTGTATACAGTGGTAGTGAATAAAGAGAGTATTAGTTGGAAATAGCAAAGTTGTAATTCTGTTAAGAACCCACGGAAAAAACGTAACATTTGGTGTCAGAAGTGGGATACAAGTAAGTCAACGAGACCGTTTTGATTCTGTGAAAATTTTATAACATCCTATGGTCAATACGAGGCAACAAACGGCAGAAATGGAGCAAATTAATAAAATGTTGGCCGATTTCATGGAAAATCTAAATGCTGAGAGACAAATAGAACAGGACCGGCTGCAGAAAATTTTTCAAGATCAAGAAGATAAAAAGCAAGCGGATCGGGAAGAGGATGAACGTAGAAGGCAAGCGGATCGGGAAGAGGTTGAACGTAGAAGGCAAGCGGATCGGGAAGAGGATGAACGTAGAAGGCAAGCGGATCGGGAAGAGGGTGAACGTAAAAGGCAAGCAGAACAGGACCGGCTTCAGAAAATTTTACAAGACCAGGAAGAGAAAAGACAAGCAGAGCAGGACCAGCTTCAGAAATGGATGCTGGATGTAATTGTAGGCGAGCAAGGAAAATTACAGAAAATATTGGACGGACAAAATGAGAAATTTGAAAAAGAAGTAAACAATATTCAAAAAGAAGTTGGAAATGTACAAAAAGAAGTTGGAAATGTACAAAAAGAAGTAGGAGACGTACAGAAAGAAGTGAAGAATTTACAAGCAGAATTTACCAGACTAAAACATCAAGCACCCACCGAGAGGGCATTCGCCTCAGGACAAAACATCAAACCTCCAACGTACGACGGTCAAACATCCTGGACAATGTACAAAAGACAATTTGAAGCCGCTGCTGTTGCCAACGGTTGGAATAATGAAGAAATGGCTACATCACTAGTGGTAGCGCTTCGTGGATCTGCCCTGGAACTACTGCAGACCATTCCCATCAGCCAACAAGGGAAATATGACATACTTGTAGCTGTCCTGGAGAGACGATTTGGAGACCAACACCGAAGACAACTGTATCAGGCACAAGTAAAGTCTCGGCATCAGAAGCCTGGTGAAAACCTGCAAGAATTTGAGGCAGACATTAGACGTCTCATTCAATTGGCCTACCCGGGAGCGACAGAGGAATTTCAAGAGGAACTTGCTGCCCAATATTTCGTGGATGGTATCAGAGATCCAGAAACTCAGAAAATGCTACGCCTAGCCAAATTTGATAACAGCAGTGAAGCTTTGGGTCGAGCCCTAGAAATCGAGGCGGCCTGTAACATCTCCAAGCCAAAAATCAGGGCCGTATCCATCCAGGAAGAAAAGCCGACAAACTGCTGTGAATTAAATGAGATGGGTGAAATTTTGAAGAAATTAACGGAAGTTCTTCAGGCCACGGCGAGATTCCGGGAGCCAATGGAAGATAGGCCACATAACCGAAATACATCAAATCAGTGCTATAGATGTGGCAGGACTGGGCATTTCAAAAGAGACTGCCGAGTACAACTACGGTCTAGATCTCCATCCAGAGACGCTAGGGCCCCCAAGTCAAATCAGGAAAACTTCAATTAGTCAACATTGCGGGGCGGGTGTTGGCTAAAGAAGATAAAGCCCCCAGGATCGTCTCCATAAAAAGCCTAGGAAAAGCCGCCGACAATTACAGGAAAGATCAACGGAAGAGCCATAACAATTACTGTTGACACTGGTGCGGCGGTATCTTTGATAAGGTCCAACAGAGTAAATAGAGTAGAAGTTCTACCCATATCAAAGAATGTAGTTTTACGTACAGTTACCGGTGAGACAGCTGAAGTACTTGGGGAAATGGATATCGAACTTCAACTGGGACGAATTAAATTACACCACACAGTGTTAGTCGCCGACATCGAAGACGAATTTATTTTGGGGATGGATCTCATCGGTCAACATGGATTCTCTTTTGACAACAAGCTTAATCTTCTGAAGTTTGGCACCGAAGAGTTCATCCTTAACAAAACAGACGATGGCACACCGACTAAAGTCGTAGCGGCATGTACTGTCAGAATAAGCGGAAATACCGAGCAGATAATTTTTGGGAAATTGGAGAAGGATTTTGGAGGCTGCATCGGACTTATCCAACACCACGATTTGCCTTGCAAACACCTCGTAGGCAAAGCACTAGTCAAAACCGACGGCGAAATACCGATAAGGATAGCAAATATTTCATCCAATTCCATCAAAATCAATAAAGGAGATGTAATAGCCACTTGCGAGCCGGTGCAGTGGGTAACCAGTTGCGAAACACAGTCAGAAGTAACACCCTCAACATCACCTAAGGAAGTCCTAGAACATTTCCAGAAGTCGTGGCAACATCTGTCTTCCGAAGAACTGAAGAGAGCTACACAATTTATCAAAGAGCAGAGCACAGCCTTTGCAAGGAAAAATGGCAATACTGGAAGAACGAACATCATAAAACATAAAATCGACACTGGGAGTGCTCACCCCATACGGCAGCATCCTCGGAGGTTACCAGTGACGAAGCAGCAAGAGGTTACCACATTAGTGGATAAAATGCTTGAAGATGGAATTATTGAAGAGTCATCAAGTCCATGGTCATCTCCTGTTGTCTTAGTCACCAAGAAGGATGGGACTACCAGATTGTGCGTGGACTATAGAAGGCTCAATGACGTCACCAAGAAGGACAGCTATCCACTTCCCAGAATTGACGACACGTTGACGACACCAGCAGGTTCTCATTGGTTCTCAACACTCGATCTAAAGAGCGGATACTGGCAAGTAGGCATTGACGAACAGGATAAGGAAAAGACTGCCTTCTCTACCGGAAGTGGTTTATATCAGTTTAAAGTTATGCCCTTCGGACTATGCAATGCCCCCGCTACTTTTGAGCGTCTTATGGAAGTTGTTCTACGAGGCCTCACTTGGAAGACATGCCTGGTCTATCTTGATGATATAATGGTAATGGGAAAAACTTTCGAAGAGCACCTACAAAACCTGCATGAAGTTTTTACTAGGATCAAGAATGCTCAGCTCTTACTGAATCCAAAGAAATGTTTCCTCTTCCAACAAAAAGTTGAATTTCTCGGGCACGTCGTGTCATCAGAGGGAATCCAAACTGATCAACGAAAGATAACAGCAATCAAAGACTGGCCTCGTCCTCGCGACAAACACGAACTGCGGAGCTTCCTTGGATTATGTACTTATTATAGAAGATTTGTCGAAGGATTTGCAAATATAGCTGCACCTTTACATAAGCTCACTGAAGAACGAGCAAATTATAACTGGGGTCATAACTGTGATTCTGCGTTCAGGAAATTAAAAGCGGCTCTATGTTCTAGTCCAATATTGGGATATCCGGAACAAAAGGGTAAATTTGTATTGGACACAGACGCCAGCAACACCGGCATCGGAGCAGTTTTATCGCAAGTACAAGCAGGAGAAGAACGGGTTATCGAATACTACAGTCGAACACTTTCGAAACCTGAACGTAACTACTGTGTAACCCGAAAAGAGCTTTTGGCAATAGTACGGTCTGTTGAGCATTTCCATCAATATCTGTACGGGCAAGAATTTCTGATAAGGACTGATCATGCAGCGCTTAAATGGCTTTTGGATATGAAACAGCCTGAAGGACAGGTAGCCAGGTGGCTTGAAAAATTACAACAATATAACTTTAAGGTTAAGCACAGGGCAGGGAGATTGCATAATAATGCAGATGCTTTATCCAGAAGACCATGCGCGGATAATTGTAAGCATTGCCAAGGAATAGATCAACGAGAAAGAGTTACTCCAATTAGGCAAACGAAATTTGAGGTTGATCAGCAGTGGACCACAGAGCAACTTAAAAAGTATCAGCTTGAAGATAGTGAAATAGCACTATTGCTAAGAGCTAAAGAAGAACATCAACCGAGACCAAGCTGGAGCGAGATATCAACTAAAGGACTTGCTTTTAAAACTCTGTGGGCTCAGTGGGACTCCCTGGTGGTGGAAAATGGACTTCTTAAACGAGCCTGGGAAAGCGCCGATGGAAAAGTAGTGAAGACACAGTTAGTGGTACCAAGGAGGAAGATATCGGAAGTTCTGGAAGAAGTTCATAATGGAAAGTCTGGTGCTCATCTCGGAGTGAACAAAACGATTGACAAGATTCGCGACAGATTTTACTGGGTCAACTACTGCCAGGATGTGAAATCGTGGTGTCGGCAGTGCTCAACCTGTGCCGCAAGTCAAGGACCCAAAACAAGATCTAGGGGCAAAATGAAACAGTATAATGTGGGCCTACCGTTTGAACGTATCGCCATTGACGTAGCTGGCCCTTTTCCAGAAACAAATAATGGTAACAAGCACATTATAGTGGCAATTGATTACTTCAGTAAATGGCCTAAAGTATTTGCGATCCCCAATCAAGAAGCTGTTATCATAGCAGAAGTCCTTGTGAATAACTTATTCAGCAGATTTGGTGTTCCGTTAGAGTTGCACTCAGATCAAGGACGCAACTTCGAATCCAAGGTTTTCCAGAAAGTCTGTGATTTACTCAACATCCATGAAACACGGACTACCGCCTTACATCCACAATCAGACGGCATGGTAGAGAGGTTTAACAAGACCATCGAAGAACATTTGTCAAAGGTCGTAGATGAACATCAGAAGGATTGGGACCAACACATACCACTATTTTTAATGGCCTATAGATCAGCAGTCCATGACACGACAGGACTAACACCAGCCATGGTTTTATTTGGAAGAGAACTCCGTTTACCCTGTGACCTATTATTCGGAACGCCAGACAACCAGGATATGGAAATTCAAGACTACGCAGACTCCCTTAAGGAAAAGTTACTATACGTCCATGAATTAGTCAGAGAAAACACGGAGAAAGCCAGCGACCGAATGAAGACACGATATGATCTCAAAGCTAATTCTATGGGATTTCAGATGAACGATAAAGTCTGGTTATATAATCCACAAAGGAAGAAAGGAAGATCTCCCAAGCTTACGCCTGTATGGGAAGGGCCCTATACAGTCATCAAAAGAATTAATGACGTAGTATATAGAATTCAGCGTAGCCCCAGAAGCAAACTGAAAGTAGTCCACCTCGACAGGCTGAAAGCATATCACGGACATGAAGTATCTGATCGAGACGATCAGGTTTAAGAGGGAGGCAATGTCACGACTAACAACCGTCCGAACGTTTTTGTGCTACCCTATATAACTAGCCGCCGCCCGTGCCGCTCGCTTCTTTGTCTGTATGACTCATCGCCCGGCCGGTAGCGAAGATGCAGGATCGCTGGAATTATCTCGATGGCCTCGTCGAGATCGTATAGAGTGACCTCGGAATACTTCCCGAATATTCGTGATAGATTGGAGATTATATATAAGCAGACCTAAGGCGAATGTTAGGCAGTTCAGTTCAGTTACTCATTGAGTGTTGAATAGATATTAGTTGTAAAGTTATAAGAGTAGTTTAGAGTATTAAATTGTATACAGTGGTAGTGAATAAAGAGAGTATTAGTTGGAAATAGCAAAGTTGTAATTCTGTTAAGAACCCACGGAAAAAACGTAACAGTACCAAGGATATAATTCAATGTAAAGATTTCTCGATTCCCTCAAAATCCGTTGAAACTGCACCAACTTGATTTTTTCTCCTATAGACACAACTCTTAAAATTTTTGAAAATTCTTTGTTAATGCCGGTTGTCGAGGAACTTAACTCTGGGTTTTGAAAAAACCTTCTAGCCGTATTCCCATAATTCGTGGATCCATAGCCTGGTTTTGGTTTGTCAATAATTAATCCCATTTGAACTTTAAAACCCTTCTGAAGTTTTCGTTTTTGGATTTCAACAAGTTTTTTCTTTCCAGGGTCCTTAACTTGCCAACACTTTATTGGCAATATATAACAAACATTCAAAACAACGGATCCATGAATGAAGGGAAGATAGGCCAAAGTTAAGACTTTCAATTTTTGTCACTTTATCTGTGCTCATCTCCTTGAAAGACGGACCGCAAATAAAGCACGTTTGCGTTGAGTTTATTCCTGATAAAGTATTGATACAGCTACCATCTAACATTGTAAAATGAAGAATATATTGCAGAGAAATCTGTACCTTTAAATGTCGTATTTGTGCACATTGGTACAGTACACGCCTTATGAGCTGTATTTTTCTCCATTTTAGTTCAAATCACAAAATACAAACCAAAAACACTGTCACAGACAAAACAGAAAAATATTACAAACCACTAAACCTAAAAACTTAAAGCATAACCTGCTGTCTCTCTCTGCGAGTCGCAATAGAAGTGGCAGGTAGATGATCGGCCGATCCGCCGCGCCGCCGCCGCGCCGATCGTTATGCTCTATGACGTCAAATCGTGTTTAAATTGGCGCGGATTTAACGGCAACTTTAAAAATGTATAGAAACAAAACGGGTGATATTTAACACTTCAGATTTGGCACACCTTCTTTTTTAGCGTAATAGAACAGATTATTGAAATAAAAAATATATGTGCAAGTTCTCTATTGATGTTTACATTTACCCCTTAGTAATTGTATACATTTTCCCCAGTACAATATATATACGGGGTAAATGTAAACACGAATTTACTCTAGAATTATCATTAGCAGTAGGCTTCAAGGTATCAAAAACACAATAATTTGATAAAATTACACTGTATTCCAAATATATTTGTTACTTACCTTTCTACAAGAACTTTTGTAGAATATCACACACTGCCTCAACGCGTTGGCTTTTAATGGCGTGATTTTTGCTGCATGGCGGGAAAATAGTAAACAATGCCTTGTTGCCAAACGATACTTAATATGTTAGCTTCCTAAGAAGTTTTTACGACCGTTTACATTTACCTCTTGTTTACAAATACCCCACTTGGCCCTAAATGTGACGAAAAAGACAAAATAAAAAAACAGGTTAAATACGTGCCTAGATTTTTAAACATCAAGTTGCCTATTCTTTTTCTAATAAACTATGGCCATTTGTAATAAACAATTTCTCCACAATCATACATTCCACATTTACTTTCCTATACGAGTTTATTTAGTTGAATACAAAAAAATATATAACATAAATCTCTAAAACTAATTATTCATTATTATGTGAAAATACCCGCTTATCAAAACATAACTTTATTTTGATAAAAGTTTCGTATGTCTCAATATTAATAAATAAGCTATATTACTCTAAACAGAAAAATAATAATCGCCAAACTAGACCTCGAACGATTTGCCAACCACCAATATAACAAACTCACTCTTCTTTCTAATTCCTTCTTATAATGCCAAATCAGACATATCTTTCAACGATATGAGGGGTTATTTTGTAATGCATAAAATAGATAATACAAAACAGCATTGGTGGTATGCACATTATACCTGGGTTCCATGATCCATACCAAATGCCAAAAAAAAATCCTTTTTCTATGCAGCCATATTCACATTGTCAAATAATGAAATATGTTAAACAAATGATGGAACCCAAAAACAACCTATCGAGCATAAAAATAATTGGCTTTTCAACAGTCATAAAAAGATTTTACAAAATATCATAATTATTCTTTGTACAACACTTAGGGCATTTAAACGTTTACTTAAAATCTTTTAAGTATCACTTTTCCAAAGCTTTATAGTCTTGTCATTCTCCAAAGCTGCTGACGCGATGATGTTTTCTGTTGGATGACACGTTGTACATAATACGACGTCAGTATGGCCCTGGAATTAAGATGTAGGGAATTAAATATTAAAATACAACACAACTGTTGCTAGAAATTGGTTGGTATTATAAAGAAACGAGTCTTTTTGAGAGGTTTTCATTTCATACACTACCAGTTATAATATGATTGAATAAACCCAATAAATACACAATAATTTTTTCATAAACTAGTTGCTTTGTAGTGAAACAGAATGAAACTAACTGAATTTTTCATTATCCTACTAAGTATTTTGGATATTTTTAATTTTTTATGCGTCACTTAAAAAGTTTAAGTCAATAAAATGTAAACGAAATTATCTACTGAAATTGTATTAAAACAACGTTTGTGTTGTTAAATATCCAAAAATAACATAGCACTTCTTGATGTACTGTAACTGTAGTCCGGTGAAAACAACTTATTAAGGATTAATCTACAAACTGTTAGGGTTATCTACATAGTAGTGGCAAAGCTATTTAAAATAATTAAAAAACTGTCTACAAGGAAGTAAAAAAAGCCCACCCCAAGGAGCAAAGTTCAGTATGCTCGACACATACATACCTGCAATTTTTGTACAATTTCTTTTGTCTGCAAATTCCAAATGTAAACCATATTGTCCTCTGAACCACTGACAATCCATTTACCGCCAGTAACAGAAAAATTGGCAAAAATACAATATTTTTCATTTTTGTGTCCTGAATATGTCTTCAGGCACTTGCCCTTTGCATAGTCCCATAACTTCAAGGTATTGTCCAGGGTAGCTGCCAAAATGTATTTCCCATTAGGAGAAAACTTTACAAAGGATACTGGCGGATTGTCGTCGTCTATAAGGGTTTTTAGACACTGACCAGATGCAGTGTCCCATATGCGGCAAAGACCATCATAACTGCTACTGACGATAAGGGATCCATCCCTATTGAAATGAACGGCACTAACAGGGTCCGAATGCGCTGGCAACGTTTTTAAACATTTCCCAGTGCGAACATCCCATATTCGGACAGATTCATCAAAAGATCCAGATACAATAAGGTTGGATTGCGGGTTAAAATTGCAACAAAACACGTAGTTACTATGTCCTTTGAGAGTTTTCAGTGACTTTCCCGAGACAAGCTCCCAGATCTTCAGTGTTTTGTCATCACTGGCTGAGACTAGTAAGCGGCTGTCACTCGACCACGCTACATCACTTATTCCTATAAGAAAAGATATTTGGGTTTGAAATTGAAAGTTAATGTTATTGACAGTGTGCACTTATTAAGATAAAGTTTGGTAGAACTAAAACTTCTATAAGTCACTGGAGTTTGAATCACATGTACAAAAATATTATCAACATTTGAACAAATGACAAATCACGAACTGCTAACTTTCAAAACATAAGAGCTGTTAGGTACACCTCTAATAATGCACAAAGTCATATCAAGAAAAAATAAATAATCTGTAGGTTAAAAATGGGAATTGATTCTAGTATGTACTTAAAGGAAACGACTTTAGCTATTCTTTTTTTATATAATTTACCTCCACAACCTATTTGGCGTTATTTAAGTCTCCTCCCAAGAATCACGTTAAATGATTATTATGCCTTGAAATATCAGTTTTACTTCTTTGACAAATCAGATGGTTGCATTAGAAAATACTTAGTGTTAGAACCATTCGAAAATATTTATCAACTTCAGTGTATTTCTAATCTAAAATATCAAATTCCCACATTTGTGGCTTAAAGTTTGATTTGCACAATTTATGCAACGAACATTAACAAGACAAGAAGGGTCACAGTCCCTCGGAACTTTGATGTCGTTCTTACAAAAGCGCGCCGACGATTCCGAGAATTTCATGCAGCTGTGCAGGTATCGGTGCTGGTACGAGGTTGATGCAAACCGTCTCGTTAAAGTTCGGTGCCGCTAGCGATTAAAACGAATAAACGTTCGCTTACCGGGGTGATTCAAAAACATCTAGCCATAATAATTGTTATTGTGGCTTATTGTGCTTTGTGTATTAAAATTTATACAATGGTATTAAAAGAAAAAATGGGTAAACGTTGAGTTGTTTAATTGGTAGATCTTAACATAATTATAAAAATTGCTCTTGGTATAAATTAAGGAAAAAAAGGAAAGTTTAATTGAAGAGTACCTAATAATGTATTACGCTACAGACGAGATTTATAGTTATAAAAATTAACAGTAAAAAAGTTGCAAATACTAACTACATCAAAATAGAGTTTCAAATTACATGAATATTACATAAAATATATGCAGGTTGTTCCAAATTAGAGTCCATCAAAGAGTTCTACCTAACAGTAAAATACGGGTAGGAGCAGAGTTATACTTTGGGAAACTTGTCAAAGGAATAAATCACGTATATTTATAATGCCTTCGAGGGTACTTGCGCATTTACTATTTTCTCGTAGAATTGCTACGGAAGTTCAAAGAACGACTTAGGTGCATACGGCACCGAATTATCACGAAGTGTATTGAAAACTATGATAATTGATACACGAACCAGGTAAAGCCAAAGGCGTTCAACCAGATGAATTAAAACCAATCGTAACGTAAACAACTAAATTCAACATTTTCTCTCTAATGAAATTTACCTACAGATTCTTTAAAGATTTTTTAAGATATTTAACTTTATGTTAGGTTTTATTGATTGTTTTAGAGAATATCTTTTTTTTATATCACGGTTAGCAAATTTAATTGTAAAATAAATACGCACCCTAATATAGAGGCTTAAAAAATATTTACGAGGAAACTCTTCACAAGGATGTGTAAACAGTATATTTTCATATAATTTCTTTAGTTTGGCTCCAACATTCTCGTAACAACTAAGTTTATTAAAATTTTCAAGAAAGATTGTTTCTAGGTCTTTGACATATTCTACAATATTACTAGGGGGTAAATTCAGACCTCCATAGTTTTTAGAACTCGAATATGCTTTAAAGTCTAAAAAAACAGCAGCTTCTTTTTGTAATGTCTTTTCATCATTATATTTTGTGCAAGTGTTACAAGAGTGTTGCAGCAAACATTTCTTTAATAGATAGCCAGTAATGTAAACTACAGCATTGCCGTCCGTACTTGAAAGATTTCTATAGTCATTTGTAAAAACTTTTAAAGAACTATTTTTTGTTAATATTGGTACATCGATATTTTTATATTTTTGGAGCATATCAGGAGTTACATTAAGCAATACTTTATTAATATCGTTGATACAATTTGTACCCTCAACTTCATTAAAATATTTTAGGGTAAATAATTTCTTGAATGCCCTACAAAATTGAATTGGGGTTGGATTTCTCGAGTTTCCGCAACAATTTCTTATCAGGCCAAAAAAATTTTCGATGCAATCCTGATTAAGGTTTCTTGTTAAAAGAAATGAATAATTTTTGCATTTTAAAGTTTCCCATAAAGATAGAACAGAGTTAATTGTGATTTTCCAACCATTTATAAAATGCATAGTATTATTTATACATTTTTGCACATGGGTTACCTTTCCATCGTTCTGTTTTACCTCCACTATTTTAATTACCTTTAAGTCATTCAACAAATCTTTTATTTCTTCCAAAAATTGCAATTGTTTTTCTGTGCCCATAAATGCGTTAAAGTTGTTTAGATGGGAAGAATTTAATAAATCAAATAAATCATTTATTGTTTGTATGAATTTTGCAGTAAGCATTGCTTCTGGAGGTAAAACCTTAAAATATATGTAGGTATATAGGGCAGCTGAAAGAGAGTGACTAAAGACTTGCGATGCATATTTTACCTTCATTTTTTGAAAGCTACTAGGAAACATATGCTCGTCAGTAAGTTTAGGGCAAAGTCTACTAGCTTTTTTTTTGTCGTGATCGTAAAAATTATCTAAGTAACTTTTTCTTGCCAGCCCATCTGACAAACGGAAATCATAAGAAAAAAAATTGTTCCTTGTAGATTTCAAAAGATGAGGCACGTCGTACATATAAAAAAGCTTTATATTATCTACCCAAAAATGAGTATCGTTTGGTGTTAAATGGAGTAGTTTGTTAACCAATTTTCTAAAATTAGATCCTTGATCTGAGACTACCCCCATAACGTTAAAACCTACTCGATTTAGTTTTCTAACACTTTCAAATAATATATCCCTTATTTCTTCCGAGGGAGCTGTTGAATTGTAAAAAAAATAGGCAATAGGTTGCTTCCAACTTCTAGCAATACCTCGCGCCATTACAACTAATGCAGAGGTTGCTACTTTGGAACTGTCTGTATTATTTCCTTCCTGAAAACCTATTATCTTGTCACGGGATATGTCATAACAAAAATGCGATTTTAAACTAATTTCATCCAAGCAAATAATACAGTCCCGTTCTTTTTCTTTCAATATTTTTGCCCGAATTTCCATCAAACGGAAAATAAATTCATTGAAACCGGGATGTATTATCCATTTTCTTGTAAAACGATTTAAAGTACTCTTTGATGGCAATCTATACATTGTGGAAATTTGCTTGTATGCCTTAGGTCCTAGAAAATATACGCTTAATGCAAATTGTTTTAATTCGTCTGTGTACCTACATCCCTTAGCTGATTTATTTAATAAATTTAGTTGGTTTTTTAATAACATACAAGACTGCTCTGAATAATTCTGGTCCAAATATTTATGGACATCTTCCAAAGTTATGCCTGTTTCAAGCTGTTTTGAGCAACTTGCTGTCGACGCCGAATCCTTTTTAAGCGCTTTTAAGCTCTCCTTAAGAATATTTTTTCTTGGTGTATTTGCCGAAAGCATTGCCGATGTTTGAGTGGATTTATCTATAAAATAAGGTTTTTACAAAATGTAAGAAATACATAAGCTGTCATCAAAATGTATACATATAGATATATTTGTTCCTATGTTAAGGGCTTTCTTATAATTCCATTTCCAATAAAAACGATGCCTTGTTTTTACTAAATATGTGGGAAAAATATTACAAAAAGACTAATTTTGCAATTTGAGCAAAACATCCGTTTCCTTGGATCTTAGAAATTTAAAAATAAATCCTATATGTTATGCCTTTTATTGTTAATA
>MU186531.1:0-16952 GCA_016904865.1 Pissodes strobi | reverse complement strand
AAGGAAGCATCGGCGCGGGTTTTACAAACATTATCTAGAAAATGAGAGAGCATTTAATTTTAATACCAGTAATATAATTTTGAGGTGAATCAAAATTAGTAGGTAGATACCAGTCTAAAAAATTTAAATAAGACTCTGTAACGGATTTAATATTTTCAGTATTAGTGTAATTATTATATGAAATTGGTTTTATACCTAAACATACATACCATTTTCAGCTTCTGTTTGAACAAAAGCATCTTGAATATTTATATTATCTGAAATATGAGTTCTAATTAATATCATATAAAAATATACAGAAGACAGGGGTTTCATCTCCTAGACCCATTATACCTAATTAAGTGATATTACTTTAGCGTCAAAAGAAAAAATTCAGGAATTAAACCTTATCTGCCTAAGCATTCCTAACATTCCGCTACATAAAGTATCCTGACTCATGAAACACCCTTTACCTATAATACAAAACAATTAAAAAAAAATTGTGTGTGCTTAAGACCACACGATAGAAGTGGAAACTTCAACAAGCGGGGTCATCGTTTGTCAGAATTTCGATCGGAGCCTTCGTTGCAGAGATACGGGCAAAAAAATGTTTTCCCCCAAAATCCCCCCTTCAATTAGAGCCCCGGTCCCCTCATATGGTCTAACCATAAGAATTTCGACGCCGTACCCCTTCCCGTTCTCCCGAAATTAATTATTTAAGTTTTTCCTTCTCCCCCCTCCCCTGGCCAAACGGGGGAAGGGTACGGAGTCCCGTTTTCACCCAAGATCTTCTTTTTACCCCGGCTACATCCCCTGAAAATTACAGCCCTCTGCCTATACGGGAACGGTTTTTAACCCAAAATCTCCCCTAAATTAGAGCCCCGGTCCCCTCCCGTATGGTCTAAGGTGCCCCCCATCGGATGCACCTACCATACAAATTTCGACCCCGTACCTCTTCCCGTTCTCCTGAAATTAATTATTTAAGTTTTTCATTCTCCCCCACCCCTGGCCAAACAGACAGGGGCATTGGGTCCCGTTTTCGTCCAGGATCTTCTTACTCCGGCTACATCCCCTGAAAATTTCGGCTCTCTATTTATACGGGAACATGCCAGTAGAAGGAGCGTGGCGCGTGACGTTACATAGCCGAGCGTGACGGCTCGGTCTCATTCAACCCCCACAAAAAAAAACGCAAAACGCGCCTAAAGAGGTTTTCACTTCAAAAATACCTTTTTTATTACTGGACAATACTTCTTCAATATTTGCTTGTGTTGCAACTTCTTTTGATGTTGTAACCTCACCTGAAATATTAAGTACTAAATTTCAAACACTGTACCCTAACAAAGTTTTATAATTCTCCAAATTCTTTATAAAAAAAAATTGGTAGGTACTTACTATTTTCACCGCTATTCTTCAGCAAATTTAGTGACGGGACAGCGTTATACTGCAGATTCGTTCTTACATTATTATGCATAAAACTTTCTTGAGAAAAATGTAATTCGCACACTCTTAATTTATTATTAAATTGTTCAGTTGTCATGTTGGCATACCTATGCCTATTTACAAATCCCAAGGCCAGCTTCCAACGTTGACATCTAAAAATATTAGTAATAACTTTATCGTGAATACCTCTAGAGCCTCATATACGCAAAAAGATCACTTAACACTCAAAAGAAAGATAACACAACTCTTTATTATTATAGTTTATTATGCAATATTCACATTTTAAAACCAAATCGACATCCAAAACACTTTACTTACCTACTTTCATCTTTAGGGCACCGAAATAGTGATATTTGTGTCCCTTCTCTACTATAACATCCATCCACACAACAGATTCGTGGCATTTTATTGCAAAACCAAACACAAAACACTAAGTAAATGCTTATTTCAATTTAAAAATAAAAATTATAAAGACAACTGGTATATTTCTTTACTTTTCTCTACGCCACCGAACATTATCAAACGACGGACAGCAGGTGTATGCATCTCGCCCGGCGGCGACTTCGAGGGATCGAAAAAGAGTAGCATCCGATATTCGAGTGCGATAGGCATAACAAGGGGAGGAGCTTCCAGTGATCCTTCTTGTCTTGTTAATGTTCGGTGATTTATGTGAATATCATTCTCCACATTTTAGTAAACTTTCTCCTTATTATGTTGATTTACCGGGGGCATTTAATCAAAATAAACTTTGTGCAAGAATACAATTCTTATTGACAAAGTCAAAACTAAAACTAAAGTGAGCTAGTGTAGTAAAAGGTATTTAAAATGCATAATATGACTAATAAGTCATCTGACATCAGCCAAAGTAGACTAAAACATAAAATTCAAATTATAGTATTGATGTCTTAATTAAGACGGGAAATGTGAATACTGTGACCTAGATTTGGTTAAAATACACAAACTAACACCAAAAACAAAAAATAAAGACTCGCCTATTAAAGCGATATACACAAATAAACCATATGGTCATCAAGTTGTGAAATTACTTAAAATTGGTCTTAAAATTAAGTGCATGTACAGGTAGACAAACAGATTCAAATCCTTAGATGATTTACATACCTAAACAAGTCACCCAGGCAATCCACTAACCCAAGATCCAGATCAATAAAACAAAATTAACAATAATTTACATTAAGGTTCAGATAAAAAAAAAATACAAATTATTGGCAAAAAAAAACTCAAATCAAATCAATCAAATCAAAATATGCTTTATTGTCATAAGAGGAACTTGTTGACAAAACTGTAAAAAGAGAAAAAACGTCAAAATATATATAAATACAACATAATAACTGCAAGTAATGAGCTATGCAATGACATTAACAATTTTTAGTCACTACCTAAATCTAGAATGAATGTCAAAAACAATTTAAAAGCAACCAAATAATGCGTAATAGGCTTCACCAATAAGGTGTCCTTTGACTGTTCCCCGAAACAAGGCAAGTGAGCTTAAGGAGGTGATTTCAATAGAAAGATGATTAAATATGTTCTTACTCTCATATATAAGAGATTTTTTGGTCAAACTAGAATTTGGAATAGGCAACGACAAGGAATAGGCCGGCAAGAGTTTCCAGGATAAACAACGATGATAGGGTTCATATTCGTTGATTTAAATAAGGGCCTGCAAGAATCACTCGGCCTTGCGCCACACAAACATTTAATTGGTCGTTTCTGCAAAATAAAGATTGTTTCAAAAAGTCCCCAGTTACAGTGACCCCAAAACACAACGCCATAGCGAAGCCTGGACTCAACCAAAGCATAATAAACGCCCCTTGCAGCTGAAGTGTCCAATTCCCCAACGACAGTCCGAACGGCAAAGCACGCAGAAGCCACCTTCTTGCTTAAACAAGCAATGTGCCCCTCGAACCTTAAACCCGCATCCAGCAACATGCCCAAGAATTTAGCATCATCAAAGGATCCCAGGAAGCAGCTCCCAAGCGACACTCGGCCCAACTCGCATTTAAATCCCGCAACATGGATCTTATCTATATTTAGTGTCACCAGGTTTGCGTTAGACCACTTCCTCACCTTCACCAAATCCTGTGTTATTTGGTTGTTTAGACCGTTTATTGTCTCTGAGTGCCATAGGATTGTAGTATCATCCGCAAAGAGGGTAAATTTTCCCTGAATCCCAACACAAATCAGATCATTTATGTATAGAAGAAACAGAATAGGCCCTAGGACTGACCCTTGTGGTATTCCACAATCAATCTCTCCTTTTCGATGCGGACGATCCAACAAAAACGCGCTGACTCCGGCCTTCAAGAAACGTTCGAAACCACTCCATTGCGACGCCCCTGAACCCATACCGATGAAGCTTTAGAAGCAATATTTCGCGACTGACACAATCAAAAGCATTGGATAAGTCACAAAACACACCCGCCGTGGCGCTTCTACATTTAAAAATCCACACACTCTCGAGGAATCGAAAAATAGCATCTTCTGCATTCTTACTAGCTTGAAAGCCAAACTGGCTGCTATTAATAACGTTGTTATTCTCCAAAAATGACACCATCCTTTAATTACATGTATGTCTGGAGCTCAAAAGTCAATAAACTGAACACTTGAGCAAAAAAAAACTGTAAAAAAGATCTAGATCAAGCTAAAGCCCGCCAATAATAAGCAAAAGACAGAAAATGAGTAAACAATTAGACAAAGATAGACAAGGAGATAGTAAAATGGAACAAGATCAAATTAATAGCGCAAACAGTATCATTGACAATATTGTTACGTTTTTCCCGTGGGTTCTTAACAGAATTACAACTTTGCTATTTTCAACTAATACTCTCTTTATTCACTACCACTGTATACAATTTAACACTCTATACTACTCTTATAACTTTACCACTAATGTCTATTCAACACTCAATGATTAACTGAACTGAACTAACTAACCGACTGACTGACTAACATTCGCCTTAGGTCTGCTTATATATAATCTTAAATCTATCACGAATATTCGGGAAGTATTCCGAGCCACTCTATACGATCTCGACGAGGCCATCGAGATAATTCCAGCGATCCTGTTCGCAGCCGGCCGGGTGATGACTCATACAGACAAAGAAGCGAGGGGCACGGCGGCTAGTTGTATAGGGTAGCACAAAAACGTTCGGATGGTTGTTAGGTTAGCCGTAACAATATGCTTGCCGCTAGAAGACGATTCGTGAATTTACAGAACTAGAGCAGCTTAACCAAAGTGATTTTTCAGATATGAGAAAAGCGAATTTTAAGCTACACAGAAGTGTCACAGGTTTGTTTAGCCTTTGAAGTAGAAAAGTTAGAGACTGAAAGCATTTTATTTTCATAAAAAATTGTTAACTCAGAAATGAAATGACAGGAGCCAAGAATACAAAAGACTGAACAAAAATCAGCAATACCATTGAAATTCCCTTTGAAAACATACAGTTTAGTAACAAAAACAAATACATACAAAACTAGCACAAACAAATGAATCAGAATGTGCTTTATTGTCCAAAAAACATAGTTTCTTACTGACAAAGCTAAATAATAACAAACAACAGTCATTTGAATACATACAACACAACAAACTAAAATTCTAAAATGTAGAATTGTCTAAATCAAAGTCTAGAAACTAACAAAAATGTACATACTCCTCTATGCTACAGTAGACCTTATTAGCAACGTTTTCTTCACCTGGGTTGAAATTTTTTGAATTGAAAGTGGGAGGTTGTAAAACAATTTTTTACTATTGTAAAAAATTGAATTTTGAGTAAGTGTGGAAGTTGGTATGGTTAGGCTAATTTTAAATGAACGACATGTATTGTTAGTGTTAATCGATCTAATCATAGAGCAGCACACGGTTTCCAGAATAAAAATACAGGGCAATGTTAAGATTCTTTCCCTTACAAAATATGGTCTGCATGACTACCTGTTCTCAAAGCCACAAATAATCCTAATGGTGTGCTGCTGCAGACCAAAGAGTGGATTAAACAAGTACTCTGCTCACAGCTCGAATCGAATCTAATAATATAACAAAAAAAATTCATGAAGTGTCAAATACTAAATACTTAGGTATTGTCATAGACAAGAATTTAAAGTGGGATTTACATGTAACATACATAATACAAAAAATTAAATATCTGGTACATAAATTTTATAGTTTGAGACAAATGCTTAACAAACAAATGCTTATACCTTATATAAAACATTGACTGAATCAATTTTGCGCTATGGAGTGTTAGTCTGGGGCAGTTTGTATAATAATTCTTTGAAACCTCTTCAAATGTTACAAAACAGAATATTGAGGATCATTCTTAGGAAGTATATATTATATCCTACATATTTACTTTACGACACATCTATTGTTAATATAAGGACGTTATTCATCCATATAATGTGCTGTTATGTTCATGGCCATGAGAAATTTAAAAACAAAATAATACATGAATATAATACAAGAATAAAAGCAAACAATCATCTTATTATTCCAATGCGTCATTCCGAATTCTCCAAAAAATCTATCCTGTTCCTGGGCTCAAAATTTTATAATTTGTTACCTATCCATATTAAAAACAATAACATCAAACTATTTTCAAAACTAACCAAAATCTACATTGTTGACCACTACATTCAATTTCAGAATACATTGCATTGATATGAATGAGTGTACTATAATATTATATAATGTCATTAATTATTGATTAGTTCATATTTTGTGGTACATTGTTGTTGATTATTTATAGTTGATTAGCCTATAGTTTGCCCATACGGATGCTACAGCATCTAGGGGCTGTAATTGTAATTTATCTCCTGAACAAATATTTATTGTAACTATAGTGTACTGTATTTGTATGAATAAAGTAAAGTAAAGTAAAGTAAAGCTCCCCTAGAAGCAAACACCATAACAGAGATGACAGTCCACTAAGGCAAAATAGGTCATGTTTTTGTCTAACTTGCCTTTAATATGTTAATATTAATGTGACAACAATATGTGGCAAGCACCTCCTAGGTCAAGAAAACATGAAACTTTATTTAAGTCAAAAAATTTAAATGATTCTAAAATGTAAGACAACTACAAGATGGTGGATTAATTGTTGAGTCACAGCAACAATCAACAAAGAAGATTACAAAAATCTATAAACGAGAGAATTTCTAAGCACCGATTCCATGTTTATGGTAACTGGAATAGACACAAGAGATGCTAATTAAACTACCTGTGAAAGAATTGTTAGTACGAAAGGTTTACTATAATGTTTAAAACATTTCCACTGTGCATAAACAGATTCTAAGAAAAATTTATAAAATGTCTTTTAGAGTAGTGTCGTGGTTTATTTAAAGCAAAAATAGTTCTAACTAGGTATGGGTTGTATCTACTTAGATGAAACTACATTACTTGTGTTTAGAAACACATAAATTTAGGTTTATTCTGAATTACAATTTAAACATTTAACATTTAAACAGCATTAATTACCCCAATCATAGATTAATGTCAGAAGAAAAAAACCCTTATTACATGGGAATTAAGATGTATAATAATTTGGAATACTGTACACATTTAATAATAAATGAAGAATTACTTTTAAAATACTAAGAAGTTTACTTATAGAGTTAGGACCCTACAGCATCAATGGCTATTTAAATATGTAAAAGTGCTTTTCCATTTGGTATATACCACCTACTCCTGTTTAGAAGTTGTTGATATTTTAGCTTTAAGTATGATTCCTTTTCATTTTATGAATTTTGTATTGTATAACTTTATACTTTATGTGATTTGAAACATACAAAATAAATTAGTATCATATTCTCAGACATATCAAAAATTGTCTTGAAGTTGGATTAGGTATCTATCATGTCATGACAAACCAAACTTTATGCTACATATATCACAAAATCCCTTACCTAATTTATGTCCGCTAATGGTCTTTTCAAACTTGCCATCATAAGCACCCCAAATTTTAATTAACTTGTCTGCAGATGAACTGGCCAGCCACTCTCCATTGGGACTGAATTTGACTGAAGACACTGCCTTGGTATGGCCGGCTAATGTAAATTTGAGAGTATAATTTGGCTTCAAATTGGAGCTGCTCGACTTATTTGAACCACCAGTTGGGGTAAGAGAGGAATTGTTTTGCGGTGTACTTTGAGGAATATTACCACTTGAGGCTGATGAGCCTATGGGCATCATGTTTATAGCATCAAGCTATTCAGTGACGAGATAATTCGTAGAACCAGATACTCCGGATATTGCTTTTTAAAACCTTTCTAACTAAAAACACAACTTCAAACTAGAGAATAAGAAAACTGGTTTACAGAATTATTATGACTTTACAACGTACAAACATCCCAATACGGAATACGCTGCTATTGCTCGCTACTCACAGACGGAAAGTGAGGTTAGTGGTTAGTTACCATTTCACATAGCGGTAAGAATGGCAATTGCCTCGCAGCAGTGCCATAACCCATAAACCAAGCAACTCAACTCATGTAAGAAGTTTACACCGGAAGTTTACCGATGACTGCTGTATAATGAATTGCCTGGAACTGTTTTGGTGGTTCAGTGGTTAGATGCTGGGCCTGTGATACGGCGGCTCGGATTCGTGTCTGTTTAAAAAATATATTTAAGGTTATGTTTGTAGAGAGTATTTTTTCATGCCTTGGGTTAGTTTAGGTTAGTTCCAGTTATTCAAGCCCCCGTAGCGAGCGAAGCGAGCGGAGAGTCCTGCGTGAAGTAAAATAATACATTGGGCTCATTATGTGTCGTGCTAGGGCTAGCTCCAAGTGGTGCTTACTTGCATGTTATGGTTTTGCTTCTTGGCCTTGGCCATTGCCAGCTACATTACGCAAAGACCTCGTTGTACCTGGCTCTAGTCTAAGCTATAATTGGAAAATATTTGACACAAACATATTAAGCACTGCTAAAAACCAAGACAAAAATACGAGTGAAACTGTAAAAATACCGAATGCGTTCCGTAACGAACCGGGGTATTTTAGGATCTGCTATAAACAAGATTTGGAAACGGAACACGCCCAATGTATAATCCATCTCATGTATTTTACAAAAAATAATATTCACGTGGAAGGGGGAAGTGCACGGACTCATTCGCGTCTACATTTTAAGCCACAGTCCTATAGCACTATTTTATATTAGGTTAGCCGCTTCTGATTGGTGCATTAACGTCACTTTCCCTTTACCTACGGTCACGTGAATTTATTCCGACAGGTCTAGTAGTGCAATAGTAAGATTCTGTTTGTGATACAGACAGCCCGCGTTCGGCTCCCGTCGATATCAAGATGTTTTTTTTAATTATTTTTAACAGTACTCTAAAGTGACGTTATCCCACCAATCAGAAGCGGCTAATATAGTATGGTGCCGTAGGACTGCAAAGCATATATACGCATATGCTGCAAATGAGTAAAGGATCAATTAATGATTCGCGTCTACACGCAGATATTTTATTCTTAAGAACTGTTCATAGTGGGAGCGTCGGGCGTCGCGTCGCGTCGAGCGTTTCGTCGCGTTGAGCGTCGCACAGCGTTTCGTTGCGTCAAGACATTCATAGTGACAGTGTGACAGCGTCCTCTACTGCGGTTTAAAATACAGTTTACAAAATGGCCCCAAGAAAAGCAGTTGATTTGTGTACGTTAATGTTCTTATTGGAGACACCATATTTTAGATTAAAGAGAAGAAGAGTTGGAATTCACCCCATAAACAGGGAAAGACATGTATTTGGTGAATTTCATCATTTGTATCACGAGCTAAGGATGTACCCAGATCGATTTTTTAATTATCTAAGAATGTCCATCAGAACCTTTGATTATCTGTTGGGAAAGGTTAGCCATCGTCTGGAAAAAACAGTAACCAATTTTGTGAAAAACAGATTTATTTCACCTGTTGAACGAGTTGTTATTACATTAAGGTAAGAAGGGATATTTATTGTTTTTTTTTTATCACAAGAAACAAAAATAAATAGGTATCATTAAAAGATATAACATTAGATATTATTATAAAAATACAAACGATATGGTTGTTCCACTACTATGTTATGAGCACATTATCATTATAACAACTTCAGTACTGAAAAGAGTGTAGTTGCGTTAAGGGCTCAGCAAAGGGCGTGGTCGGTGTCGAAGAATTTGAGGGCTAGAATTTTCAGGAGATTTAGGGTTTTCAGTCGGCAAAAAGTGATGTGGGCTCGAGTTTTGTGGAGATAGCAAGTAATAACGGCTAGGGTTTTCAGTAAATTTAGAGTTCTGAATAGAGTGTTGTTGCGTTAAGGGCTCGGCAAAGGGCGTGGTCGGTGTCGAAGAATTTGAGGACACAGTCGAGTGATGTTGGCTAGGATTTTCAGGAGATTTAGGAATTTCTGAAGATAACAAGTGATGATGGCTAGAGTTTTTAGGAGGCAACAAGTGATGTGGGCTAGGGTTTTGTGGAGATAGCAAGTAATAACGGCTAGGGTTTTCAGTCAATTTAGAGGTTTGTTGAGGTAACAAGTTATGAGGGCTAGGATTTTGTGAAGATAACAAGAAGTTGTGATGTCTAGGGTTTTCAGGAGGTAACAAGTGGTGGGGACTAGGGGTTTGCGAAGATAACAATGTCAAATTATTAGTTTGGGCCGTTGTTGCTTGAGGAATCTTTGATTTGTTATTTTCTGCAGATTCCAGTTCATCTAATATAACTTTTTGAATTTGATTTCTAACCTTTAACTTCTGTATTGGATTAAATTTGGCCATATAGGGTATCAAGCTCTTGAAAAACAACAATTCTTCACTTTCTGCCTCATCTGCATCGTTTTTCAAATGTTGTGTTAATAGGTTCAACTTTTTATTTTCAATTTCTATCAACTTTTCGTCTCTTACGTCACTTATTCGTTTTCTATTTTTTCCTTTTCCGTATTGAGAAATTGAAGATGAAGCGGATGCAGATGATAATGGTCTCTCTTCAACAGATGCTGACACAGATGGCAAATAGTTTACATCTAAAGGGTCCAAGTCGGATCGTGCGTCTGTTCCTTCGTCTTCTAGATCACAAGTAGTTTCATCGTCCTGAGAGGGGTTATCCAACCTGGGTAGATTTCCAGACTTCACAGCAGGAGTTAACAGATCTTTCAGGAAAGACATCATATCAAAATACGGCCAGTTGGATTTATAATGATTTGCAGGGTCTCCCGAGCGCAAAACTGGAACTTTTTTCAGTTCTCGTCGATATTTATCTTTTTTGTTTTTCCATCGAGCTGCAACTGTTTCCTCTGAAAAAGAATAAACTTACTAAGTAATAGTGCTGTAAACAGAAAAAAAAACGCTTTGTTTTATAAAAAAAACATATGTCATGAAAATGTCAAACAAAAATATTGCACTAATATACTAATATCACTAGATTTCCATGGCCGCCCATTCTTTTTTTTTTTGTAAAAAACAAAAGCTTTTTAATTATTATGAATTGTATTATTATTATTATTAATTTCAATTTGAAAAAAACATTTTTTAATAGAAATTTTTTTTCAGGTTTCTTGCAACTGGAACTACTTATAAACATTTGGCACACGAATTTAGAATCGGATATTCAACAGTATCGATAATAGTAAAAGAAACATGTTCAATTATTTGGGAAGAATTAGTAGAAACTCATATGCCAATTTGCAGTCAACAAGAACTGGAGAAAATCGTTGAAGAATACAATACGCTATGGAACTTCCCGAATTGTTTTGGATCGATTGACGGGAAGCATTGCCGCATTCGATGTCCCCCTAATAGTGGCACGACCTATTTTAATTATTTAAAATATTATTCTATTGGATTGCAAGGGGTTGCAGATGCCAACAAAAAATTTATTACTATTGAAGTGGGCTCGCGTGGATCAGAAAGTGATGGGGGAGTATTTCAATCTTCAGCACTCTACAATTTGTTGGAGTCCAATCGATTCAATGTCCCTCCAGAACGAGCACTACCGAATTCCAATACTATTCTACCAAATGTTATGATAGGGGACGAGGCATATCCTTTAAAGAAATATTTGATGAGGCCGTATCCGCGGCCAAGAAATGGAATTTTAGAAAATGATAAGCAAATTTTCAACGATCGCTTATCACGTGCTCGAAAATGCATTGAAAATGCAGTTGGTATCTTATATCAAAAGTTTCGAATTTTCGACACAAACATTTTACTCAAACGAGAAACCGCTATAATTGTTATCAAATGCGCATGCGTACTGCACAACTTAATTCCGGACTTTGATGGAAATTCTGACTTAGATTATATTCATGTCGTCGAAAATGCTGCTGCTGAGAGACAAGGCAACGTAAATTTAAATGTAAGAAACAACAGAGCGTCTAACCTAGCTACCGATATTAGAGATTCATTCAAAGACTATTTCTATAATAACCCTATTTAGATAAGTTATTACTGCCATTATACCTACTATATTAATAACAAATCAAAATTAAATAAAAATGTTGATAATTTTTTATTGTATTTATTTGGTACCTGTTTGATACGCTATGTTTGACATATTTTTATGTTTGTGAATGTAATTTTTTTAATGTCAACCTAATTCCGATATCGTGATTATTGAAATATTTGTAAACTACTTGGGAAACACAATAGATGACGCTCAGCGTCACACTTTTTTTCGGGGGATGACTGGGATAGATTTCACCCCAAAATATTTAAACCATTATAACTTCTCCAAAAAATTTTGTTACACTTTAAACCTTGTCGGGGAGTTTATTATACCCTATTCATTAACATATTCGAAGCATATTTTTTGCCAGCTGATAATAGTCAACTTTACTCTTAAAACACCCTGAGAAAGTTTTAAAGTGTAACAAAATTTTTTGGAGAAGTTATGATGGTTTTGTTTTGGGGTTGCACCCACCCCTTTAACACCCTAGACAAAAAATCATACAAAAATGTTTAATTTCATTACCAATTAAAGCTATATATAATTTTTTTTTATTTAAATTTAAGTCGTCTAGTGAATAACTTATATTTGGCACTAATTATCCGGTCGACTCGACTGTAAAAACATGGTGATGATGATGAGTCGTTGTTAAAAACACAAAATTAAACGTATGAAAATTATTTTATGAACCCAGTTGTGGCCAAACCTCACACCGAGGAGATCCACAACACATAGGCAACTAACCTGTTATTTTACCTGTATTTAATTAACATTATACTTACTTGAAACACCTAAAATCTCAGCTACTTCGGCATACAAACGATCCCTCAAATTTTTGTTCTTATACGATGCCAATTTTGTATTCCATAATGCCGGTCTTGCATGTATTTCGGTTATTAATACCTCGGCTGTGTCTTCAGAAGTCATCTTGATTGACAACTAAACGTCCTGAAAACGCGGAAAAAACAATTCGGATTGTTTCCGACGCTGACGCTCGACGAACGCTATTTACAACGCTAGACACGCCGCCCTATTAGCGCTTCTACTCTGAGCATATATATTTAAATGCATTGGATTGTTTTTTAAAGGACGCGACGCTAAACGCGACGCGACGCCCGACGCTCCCACTATGAACAGTCCTTAACCCATCTAACCGAGTTCTACCACCTTACGAGTCCTGCTTGCGCGCGCATCACACACCAATGCGTTGTTTAATGTTCACCTTTTTCTGACAAACAGATGTCTTTACTTTACGGTCCAGCGAATTGCTTTCAGCGGATCTCGTGGTGCAGTGGTTAGATTTTGTGCTTGTGTTCGATTCCCGTCGGTGGCAAGCTGTATTTCAGTGGTGGCAAGACATTTGTTTAAGGTTATGAACTATGAATTTAGCGTGTGGATTTCGCTGGACGGCATTCACCCAGAAACGATCATCGCCCGGGCTTAGCTAGAGCTGAGGCGACCCTCTGAGATGGGTTATACCCATTGATTTGTATAGAAGTGGATAAGCGATAGCTGCCTGTCGCACTACTCAAAAGTGGCAACCTATGGGCGAAAAAACAGGTTTCTGCGCATGACAAAATAGACGTAAAATGGAAAAACGTAAACAAAGAAGATATCGTTTTGTCATGCGCACTAAAACACTTGCCGTCTCAGCAGGCGTCAGTCAGGATCGAACTTGGCTTTTGTCTTTGACGTGTTTTCGTTTTGACGGCGCGGCGTGTTCAGTTAATAATTCGAGTTTTTACTTTTTTTTACTTTCTTTGGACCTAGTGTCTGTAGTTGCTTAATTAGTTTTAGTTTAGTGGTTCACGTTTGTGGTTTGTGCGTACCCTATTTTGATTTTCGTTTAAATTGAACAATACGCACATAAACAATGGGCGATGCTACCGAAATAGAATCCCGAAAGTGTATGGTTGTGTTTTGTAGTAGTAGAGGCAAAATACCCGGGATTTCCTATTTCAAGTAAGTCTAATTATTATAAGTATTACTTATTTATTCCTTATTGTTTGTTTCACTATGCTAACTGGGGCCCATGTCACAATCGGTAAGACTCCTCTACCGAATATTTGGTGAAATAATCACTTTCGAAGTCCGGGCCTGCCTATTTACCTTCACGGTGCAACAGCTAGCTCCTACTAATTTTCTAATGCGCAAGTCCAAATTGAAATATCTTTGTTTACATTTCGCGGTCGTAAATTTGCCATGTTTGGTCTATTTATTGCTTATCCACTCCTATACAAATCAATGGTTATACCCTTGTTGGACGGTGACACTTATACTGGAATCTTCAGTATGGCATTCCGAACTTTCACAACTAAAATTACCTAATTCAAGCACAGACAAAATTTGTCCCACGGAAACATCCGGCTCTCCCCGGCCTGAGTACCGGCGTGAATGCCGAATGGAGATTTTTTTTCTGGCTGGGACGCCCGATTCTTCCTTGGGCAGAAGAGCGATCTCTGAATGTTTGCCACGTGTTCGCCCCATGGCCTTTGCCAATGGCAAAGGAGCCGCTACGGGACCTGTTGGTTCAACCGAAGACGAAACGAAAGTCCGTTTAAGCTTATGTTTGTTTCTTCTTTTAATTTGAGTTAGTTTGGGTCTTTGACAAGGGAAGGGAGTGGACGGGTAAAACCGGCAGCTGTTCTGTTACGGGTTGGCTCCACGATTTAACAAGCGTCATACACTTTCGTCACTAAATTATATATATTATTTTATACTCATAATACTTCTATTACTGGATTAAATCACAAAATGCAATGATTGAAATATAACAAATAAATATATTTCTTTAAAACATCAAAACAATGTACGCAACTGCGCGACAGGCCATTTTCAAGGGGAATTATGTGATTCTTATTAGCAATCATGACTGAAAATGTTGACAAAGCTAGTATAAAATTATAAAGAAAGGCAGCCTGAAGTATACTCGTAATCATATTTTGAAATAATCTATATCTCAGCTCACACAAAGAAAATAAATAATAAATATTAGCGTCAGCAAGAACTAGGTGTAAACTATATTTACCTGTGAAAAGTAATTTCAGGCTCCTTTCGGTCATTGCGACTTTTACAGCCATAAGCACAACAAAAAACACCAAATTGTTATGGACAAATTGAAGTATTTTGAGAGTTTTTCATGGCGTCCGTTCGATTTTTGATCACACGTACTGCGCGCTGTCGTAAAGCGAGATTATCTGTCCAGTCTCTTCCCTTGTCAAAGGTTTGGGTTAATTTTAGACGTATTCTTTTTTTCAACGGTTGATCCACCGATTGCACCGGTTGAGCCATTTAGCGTTCTTTTATTGTTCGTTGGGCTGTCGGTTGTGTCTCAATCGTGTTCTTTTATTCACGATGGATTAACGTATGGTTGCATCAGCTTCCACCGGCTCGCCAAGTCGGTTGTTTCGGTGTATTGTGGGGGGGAGCAACTTTCCTAACCTATACATTTAACATTTGTTTGTTTTGAATTTAGAATTTCAAATTTTGATACATAGAATCATTGTTAAATTGTTTAGATAAATATAAATATAAACAATAATAAAATGGACCGTTGAAGTTGTGTTAACGCACAACTCGGGTATTAGTTTTAATGTTTTTTTAACACTCGTCCATCAAAGGGTGAGTAAATTTTCCACTAAACCTACTAAAATGACATGCGTAAAATAATCTTAAATGTCGTGTGGTAGTTGAAACATAAAACTTTAAAGGAGGACTTTATGTGAGATATGTCTTTATTTATTATAGATCCTTCTTTCCTTGAAGAGGTTTCTGAAAAGTATTTTTAGCTCTATAAAAATGATGTAATATTTTGAAATCTTGAAGAAAATTGTAAATCATTTGGATCTGGATCTCGGAGTTACTAATATAATGGTTTCGTCATCATCATCAGAATCGGAGTCCCTGGAATATAGTACTCTCGCCGCCAAGGCGACCGCAACAGAGATCATTTTATATTATCAAAAACTTCTGCAAAAATTACAAATTATTGTTGTTTATATAGTATTTAAACATCAAAGTCAAACGTCAAGCTTCCATCAATGCGTTCTTATTTTCTCAGAACCGGTGTCCACCGGTTGGTGACGGCAGGACCCCAGAAATGTCAACCGTAAAAACATCGGTTCACCAATGATTGAATCCACCGGTGAATAAAAGAATACGCCTTTTGTTTGGTTGCGCCTCGGAGCGAGCAAAGCAAGCGGAGGGCATTACATGAAGTAAAAAAAAATACAAATGTAAACACTAAACAACGGATGTTTGTGATGCGCGCGCAAGCTCAAGACCCGTCTGGCGGTAGGACTCGGTAGATGGTTACGAATAAAATATCTGCCGTATAAACAGTAGATTCCGAGACCCCGGTCACAAGCCTTTTGTTGGCAAACAGTATATCTTTATGGTACATACACATTTTAACAAATAGATGTCTTTCAGTGGGCCTCATGCTCAGTGGTTAGATGCGGGTTCGATTCCAGTAGCAAGACATGCCTTTTTTTTTAAAGGTTATGTTTGTAAAAAGTTTTTTTTTCTTGATTTTGGGTATGCCTTGGGTTAGTTTTGGTTGGATGCGTCTCGGAGCGAGCGGAGAGCATTGCATGAAGTCTATGTTGGGGTTTGGAACCTTCGGCAACATGCACTAAAACGGAGTTCTATCCACAATACCGAAACAGAATTATTGCACTCGACGCGCGTTTCGCTAACCATGTTAGCATCATCAGGAGACGATTAAAAGTTTTAATCATCTCCTGATGATGCTAACATGGTTAGCGAAACGCGCGTCGAGTGCAATAATTCTGTTTCGGTATTGTGGATAGAACTCCGTTTTATTGCATGAAGTGAAAAAAACAAAAAACATACACGTAAACATTGTGTTGCGCGCGCAGCCCAGGACTCGTCAGGCGGTAGGAATCGTAATTATCCTTAGGAATAGAGTATAAGAAGACCGAACGCGATATTTCAAGTCGTAGTGCACTTGTGAATGCATCCGATTTAAAGACCTGCAATTGGCAAGTATATGGTCCTACGCTCGCTCCGGGGCTCAAGAAAAGGAAACTAACCAAGTGCTAACCCAAGCCATACCCAAAAATCAAGAAAAAAACTGTTTATTTAAAAAAAAAAA
>MU186530.1:71142-88936 GCA_016904865.1 Pissodes strobi | reverse complement strand
GAGTTTAATGCCATTATTAAACTTAAGCCTCCAACTAGACGACATAAAACTCGACAGTCTACAAGAAGTAAGAAACCAAATAATCGAAAACAAGTCCCGCCTGGAATCCATCCCAATTACTACAAAGCCTTCCCTTTGGACACTTCTGGTTTACTTCCTGCTGTTCCTTGGGTGCAGCTACCTAATCTATAAGAAGATAACCCAGAAATCCTGTGCCAAAAGAAGAAGTAGGAAAGAAAACGATGCTATGGAAGACATTACCCTACAGCCCATTCAACTACCCTGACAATATAGTTGAATCCGAGGGTGGAGGAGTTACATCGCCGTTCCTTCCCATAATGAACACGAGATGCTGACCATGCATTTTACCTTATATATATAAATTCATTATTCATTGTAAAAGTTAGTTAATAAAGTATATTGTCGCAGACATTGTTGTACCAAATTTAGAAGTTAGTTTTTAAAAAGGAGTTGGCCTATCGGTATTAGTTAACTCCTGAAAATTAACATTCCTGTTACACCTCATATGCGTGAAAGAGCACAACCAATGATCTGTGATGCATGAATCTACGAAATCCAATTAAAAGGCGATGAACGACATTAATTATTATTTATCGATTTTCGAAACGCGTCGAACTGAATACTGAATATATTCTATGAAGTATTTTGGATCTTTGGTACAAATAATACCCCTTGTTGGCCTTTATTATTCATAGAGTAAAAAATGAAATCGGAACGCGAAATGAAATAGAAACCGGCCGAAAAACTTCAAAAAGAGTTTTTCGATAACAATAAAAGCTGCAAAAGTCTAAGTTGGAAAGGTAACTGGAAGTTTTAACTTATTCATCCCTAAAGGGAACCACCTTTAAGTTCTCCAGGGAAATGTCCTTTGTCGCAAGTTGAAAGTTCATAAAGTTTCAGGCCCAGAAACAATACGGCTTTACCTTGAAGCAAATTTCATTAGACTTAATAGCGGAAACAAAGTGGTTGAACGGCCAGAACGTAAACAAACACCTTCTTCAACTTAAAAAATAAAAGGAATCGATGTTTTCCCACTGAAATATGAAACACCCTCTTAGCCTCGCGGGAGCGAAATAATCTGGCACATAACTGACGTTTAGTATGGATTTTCGTCTCGTTTATTCCGGTCACAGATTCCGCAAAAAATCCCAACTTTGCCCGAAGGTACTAAGCCTTTTTCGACCCTTTAAATTCTAAATATTTCAAGGTTGTTCTAATAAATAATTCATCTTTCTTTAAAGTTTAATCATCAAATAATTTTAGTATAAAACACGACACCTACAGGATGTTTCAAGTAAAATGGCATATATAAATAACGTACGATTTTTTTTTAATTAAATTAATTGAATGTAAATACTGATAACATAAGGGACAAACTAATTCCACGTTTTTTTACCTACCCGTATATGCGATGCGTACCAGAGAGTTCAAGGAATCCATTAAACCTTGAAAGTGTTTCGGGACGGATTTAGGACCAGGGTTTAAAATTTAAACATTCAGAAGCGGGATAAAGGGATTATAAAGGGCATGTTTGCAGCTTAAGGGCGGTTCAAGGACGGGACTACTTAAAAAGGAGCGTGAAACGAATAAATAAGATCAAACGTAAATATGATGCGACATAGTCGTTACTGTATTAGATATCTGGATTTTATCTCTAAAATATTGTTTAATGATGAAATATTATTGCTATTCTATGGAATTTGAAAAACGCGAAATTATAAAAATATATAAAGTATTTTTTTCATCTATCGGTGGAGAAATGGAGATCAAGAACCCTGCTAAGTACAAAAAGCTTCGTGTTGTAGACATTGGGGCTTCCTGCATAGTACGTCTTCATCATGTGATTGCGTCACCCTGACAAAGAAGTCCAGATACGGCTTACTGTTCTACCTAGATTTTTCTTGATACGGAAAAACAAACAAATTAATGCAACAGACAAGAAAAAAATGAAAGCAAAAGACCAGTACAGAAAGAAGTAGAAAATCCTGAAAAAAAAACAATCCAAAAAGCAAAGGAAGAATCGTGGAAGAAGGTTATGGAAGACGTTGAAAATGACACATGGGGAACAGGCTACAAAATAGTTACAAAAGCATTGAATCTATTGCCGCTTACGCACCTGGATGACGACATTATGTGGAATGAAGTTGAGAAACTTTTCCCAAAACAACAACTAGTACACCAGGAGCATATTGAACTGATCGAACGATACATACCCTTATTCAACAGGGAGGAGCTGGAAAGGGCAGCTGGCAGAATCAAACTCAAAAAGGCACCTGGACCTGATCGAGATACAACCAGAAGTTATACAGAGGGTTGTGAAAACCGTACCAGATGAATGTCTAAAATTAATGAATAAATAACTGATCAGCGGTGAGTTTCCACGAGTCTGTAAAAAACCTAGATTGGTCTTGCTGGAGAAACCGCCAAAACAGGGCCAGTGGGTACCTTTCTACAGACCGCTCTGTCTCCTCGATGTCATGGGCAAATTGCTGGAGCATCTTCTGAAAGACAGGATAACTGATCTGATAGACAGAAACGAAGGTCTCGCCAAGAACCAATTTGGATTTCGGAAGGGATACTCAACAACATGTGCTACAGGAGGCGGAAGATGCGAAGAGATTGGCTCCGCAGAACAGGAAGCTATGTTTAATGGTCACACTTGATGTCAAAAATGCCTTTAATTCGGCACTGTGACCAGGAATCATAGACGCCTTGATAAGAAAAAGCATCCCACCATACCTCATAAAGATCATTTCCAGCTCCTTCACCGTCCGGGAACTGCTAATTGGAGATGAGAGAAAGGTGCAGATTTCCTGCGGAGTACCACAGGGCTCTGTTCTCGGCCCACTCTTATGGAACTTCTATTACGACAACGTTCTGACACTAGAAATGCCACAAGGGGTCACTCTTGTCGGCTACGTTGACGACCTGGCGGTAGTAGGTCTTGGTGACAACAGCAAATACAGCCCTACACAGAATCGCAGAGCGGATGAGGGAAATATTGCGTTAAAGCCTGTATATACAGATGCAAAGAAGAAACATAAAAAGTTAGTAAAAGATTCCAAATGTTCATATTTTCAAAATAAAATATCACATGCAATAAATCCAACAAAATGCGCTTGGACTATAATAAATAACTTATCAGGCAAAAGTAATAATGCAAAAAACATAAGTATTAGGACGGATGATTCAGAAACTCTAATAGACTGCCCAAATATAGTGGCAAATACCTTCAATTCCTTTTTTAGAGATACAGCGATAAAAACGGCCAAAAAGATTCCTCAGTCTCAAAATGGTAATTTTTTAAATTTAAAAGATAATTTTAATAAATACGCTGATAAAACATTTTTATTGTTTCCTTTTCTTGAACATGAATTCTATGTTTTAATAATGAATAAACTAAAAAATAAGAGGTCATCTGGACCGGACGAAATACCGAGTTTTATCATTAAATATGAGGCGTTGTGTGCAATAGTGGCCCAAATTTAATTCATTACTTACGAAGAAACTCGCAAAACAAAATTTGCGTTTTTTGATGAACCGTTAATCCCCAATTATTTTTTTTAAATTCGAAGTTTTTTTTTAAGTTTCCTGTCATAATAGATGTAGAGGGATAGTTTACTTAGTTTTCGGCGTATTTTTTTTTTAAATAGAAATTTGGTGGTGGGTTGGGCCACTTTTGCGTTAGCTGATTTTACTTTTATTTCAAATAAAAATCGATTCATAGAAAATATTATATTTGAAGAACAAAAACAAAATTATAATTTTTAATTTCAAAAGATATGTTATATTAATCAAGTCATTTCTTCGTCGATATGATCTTCGAACACATTGGGATCTTCTTCAACATGCCCATTGTGAGCAAGCTGACGATAAAAATCGTGATTAACGGGTGGAATGTAGTCAAGTAAAGAGAGCAAGTCTTTGTATTTTGCTTCTTGTATGGGCTTAGGACCCTCGAATAGTGGAAAAAGTTGAGCTAACTCTTGAAACCTTTTACAACCTCGTTTTTTATGCTAATGACGTTAAATAAGACACTTTCATTGTTAGAGTACTTGTATTGAAGAACACCAGGTTTTTCCTTTTCGTATCGAAGCCACTGTATTCGCAACCACTCAACTTTCTCGTCAGTATCTGTTTTCTTGCGATTTGTCAGGGCTTTTTCCAATCCCACTGTGGAAAAGAAATCGTTAGATTTCATAACAACCACATTGAACGGTTTTTTCTTTCTAGTTTCAAGAACTACTTGAACCCAGTCATTGGGAACATAAACATTTTTGTAATGTCTTTTGTTCTTTTCAATTAAACCAAAATCCTGATCATTTGGTAGATAGGAGTGACCAGACACTAAGAACTTGTGGTCAATTGTGTTTACTTTATATTCGTCGGAAGATACTACATAGCTACAAAAAGAAGCCATTTTAAAATTTCGATTCTGACCACCGCATTGATCGCTATACATTATCAGTTTTCTTGTTGAAACATTGTTTTTAATGTAGTGTGCAATACAAGAGGCTATTTCTTGAGATCCCCGCGAGGCAATGCTCTCATCCCACATGTACATATGCGTTGCATCAGTTTCTAAATTATGAATTCCAAAACAGAACGTCCAGAGTTGCCTTTTATAGTAAGCAACCCCAGTGGAAATGATAGGTGTTGCCAAAGTTTTCATCAGGTCAAACGATATGACAGTGAGATCATTATCTGCTCGTGCAGCCTCAGAGTCCTGCTTCATGCCTTGTCTGGCAGCTTCAGCTTTTCTATGATGCAGCTCTTGTTCCCTTTTAATTTCTTCAGGTTCCTGACCATCTTCTAAAGCTGCTTTAATTTTAATATTGAACGCATCACATTTACGGCAACTGTCAGACAAGGGGGCGTGAAACTTTAGATTAAAGTCGTTTTTGAAAATTTTACGAAAAACAAATATTGAAACTGGGTGGGGAACCTCATTCTTATACAGACTATACAACTTGGTAATGTCCAATTCTGGAGAAAGGTATTTTAGGTTTGGATTTTTGGTCCGGGAGTAGTGAGACTCATAAGCCGGAATTTTTTGTATAAATGTCTTCACTGAGGCAATTTTCTCATCTGAAGTTTTATTTGCTGATTTTGATTTTCCTCGTCTATCAGGTTGTGGTGTTCCTGTGGTGTTTTTTGTTTTCAATGCCCTGGTTATGCGCCCATCCGAAACGCCTATCAATAGTTTGAAAAAACTTTTGCAGACTCGTGTGTCTTCTCCATTTTCATTTGGCAAGAAATAAATCCTACTTTGTTCTTTTGCTTTAATATTTTGGAAACTGTAAGTCCGCTCCTTTGCTTTGACTTTAACTTGCCCAAAAATAAAAGCAGTTTGCAACGTGTGAGAACCCAACGAATAAAAATTCTTGAATATAGTTTCTCGACGCTCTTGCGAGAATTTTTGATGACATTTTTTTGAGCAAGTACAGTCTCTTGCATCAAATGTCTTAGATGGCACAACGTTTCCATTCACATTCACATATTCTTGCACGGCAGCCCGTCTTCTTTTTCTAACACTTCTTGCCCACTCCTCTTCATTCTTCTTCTTTTTTCTCCCCTCTGCTTTGTTAGGTATTTCATTTGGAGGCTCTTCTGAATCTATAAATAAAAAAAGTAAATCATTAGTAGTGTTTTTGTATGCATTATCCGACAAAAATGTACATACGCAAAATACCTAGACTTACTAGAGTGATTACTGGATGAACTTGAACGAGCATCGGATGGTTGGTATTCTGACCCCGAATCCATGAATGGATCTTCCAGATCTACGATGAAACCTTTTTTTAATTAATGATTTATTTAAAAATTATTTTCTGCAGCCGCGCGTAAAGTAACGAATTACTAAATTCAAATGAAATCGTAAAGTCGACGATTGCCGCAGCACCCTTATTGTACGCGCTAGAGTCTAGAACGTAAATAGAAAAGAAAAGTCTCACTTTTTCCAACGAGCGTGCTATGAATAGTCTCATGGCAACCGAAAATAAATAAATGAGTCGTGCGTTTGTTACAGGTACACTCCTGCTCTAAATATATCCGAATATAATAAGTTAAAAATTACAGCCATTTGCAAATTTCAGAATAAGTATTGAGAAAAATGTTCATTTAATTTTAAAAAATGCGGCTGTAGAAAAAATTCTATGTGTTTCTCGAGCGCAAAGTAAGATTGCCGTTTTCCCAAGACATCCTTTCTCATGCGGTAATCAGTGACTTTACGCTCTAAAAATGCAAATAACTTAATAATGCGATCATTATCCTTACGTTGAATGCAAAAGTGGCCTAAGCCGGAAATTAACTTTGTTTACACTAACCTCAAAATATATTATTTTCTAGCTTAATATGGTCAATCTATCACTAATTTATTATTTAGGAAAGAATGCAGTGTATTCTACTCACCTGAAATATTTTCCTCGATATCAGACATGTATACACTTTATTTATTTCGAAATAGTATATTATGATATAAGTGTATAAGAGGGCCTTTAAAGCACGCGCGACATATTTCAAAACACGACGCGCAGCGGAGTGTTTTGTAAGTCGCAAGGGCGTTAAAGGCCTCTTATACACGTATATCATACGCTATTTTTTATTTCAAATGCATCATATTCTCAAAAATGTTTTAAATATTAAAGTCGAAGGATATATTGACGAATATATTAATCTGTCACATTTGACATGATCAAATGTTTCTATAGCAACCTTTAAAAAAGTAGGCGCATCATAAACATCATTTTAAGCACGCTGCAGCGTGCGATAATCGTTGATTATGATGCATGCGTAATAAAAAAGAACTTATATAATGTCACTTTATAACGGCTTTTACTTTCACTAACGTACTTCCACGCTTGTTGCTAAGCACTAAATTAATAGCATGATGCAAAAGTGGCCCAAAGTGGGATGAGCCACTTTTGCACAAAAAAAACGATGAAAATGCTGATGCAAAAGTGAATTTGCCTGCCATCTCTTGGCGATAATGCCGAACTAGGGATGAGCCGGTATTGCATAATGAAGTTTGGTTATTGAGTGGGCCATTGATGCATTAAACCCGATTTTGAAAAAAATGTGGATTGGGCCACTATTGCACACAACGCCTCATATGTCCTAGCTGAAATAACTGATCCACTAGTATTTCTAATTAATTTGTCATTTTGTTCAGGAACATTTCCAAGCATGCTAAAGACTGGTAAAATTATACCTATACATAAAAAGTCCGATGTGCACTTGTTAGAAAATTATAGGCCTATTACGATGTGTTCAGTATTTTCCAAGATTTTTGAATATTGTTTCTTGGACAGATTGCTGATGTTCTTGAATGAAAATAATATTATTCATGAAAGACAGCATGGGTTTCAAAATTGCAAGTCAACTAATACTGCAATACATAGTTTGTACGATGAACTAGTACACCTTGTCGAGACGGGCGAGAGTCCTGTTGGGGTATTTTGTGACCTCAGCAGGGCTTTCGATTGCGTAGATCATTTGATACTTTTAAAAAAATTAGCTGCATATGGCTTCAAAGATCAGCCATATAACTGGATAAAATCTTTTCTTAATGAAAGGCAGCATTTTGTATCAATTAACTATAGTTCTGGAGGCACCAAAATGCAAGCTTGTTCTGAGCTTCTTACTACATGTATAGGGGTGCCACAGGGATCTGTTTTGGGCCCTGTGTTGTTCTTACTCTATGTTAATGAACTACCGGATGTTATTTCGGATGCTTATGTAATGTCTTTTGCAGATGATACTTCGGTAATACTGTCCAACAAATCTGAAATCCTTCTTAACCAGCAAATAAATTCAGCATTGCTGGATATGCATAACTGGTTTTCTTGTAATTCATTATTTTTTAATACCGCTAAAACACAAACTGTTAGATTTCATACTAGGCAAAGACATTGTGAGAGTGTTGAAGTTAGTATAAATAATGAGAAAATAAATAGTGTTAGTTCGGTTAAATTTTTAGGATTATATGTTGATCAATGTTTTGAGTGGAAAGACCATTGTGAGCATGTTATATCCAAATTAAATTCTGCTTTTTATGTTATGTTAAATCTTAGGGATATTTTAACACAGAAACAATTACTTATGTTATACTACGCTCAAGTTGAGTCTATTTTAAGGTATGGAGTGTGCTTCTGGGGCAACTCAACTTTGTCTAAGGATGTGTTTCTAAAACAAAAAAGGATAATAAGGTGCATAGCAGGGGTGAGACATCGAATTTCCTGTAGGGATTATTTTAAAAGTTTTAATATATTGACACTGACAGGTCTATATATATTTGAATGTTGCCTGTATATCTATAAAAATAAAGACAAATTTATGAGGGTTGAACACATCCACCCACTTAATACTAGAAATGCAAGTAACTTCTATATACCACCCTATAAATCTCAAGTAATGTATAAATCTCCCAACGTAATCGGCCTAAAGCTATATAACCTACTGCCAGATGATTTTAAAAAATGTAAATCTGTTGTTAGCTTTAAGACTCGACTTAAAATATTTCTGGTCTCTAAATGTATATATTCATTGAACGAATACATGTCCTAAATTTTATCTAGTTGTTGTGGTGTTTTAAAAATTTTACATAGTATTTCTTTTAATATGTGTTTTTTACTGTTGTTAACTCAAAATTTTAAATTCTACTTGTCTTTGAAACTAGTTAGGTACATTTGATATTATTTATTAGTTTTTAGCTTAGTTTTAAGTTTTCTGTACCCATGACTATTCCAATACAATTTTGTAATTGTCATTCTGGAGCATGAATAAATAAATAAATAAATAAATAAATAAATGAACTTGGTACTGGCTCCAAAGAAGACGGAAGCGGTGATGCTGGCACATAGGACGGCAAACAGGAGAGTTACTATTGAGGTTTTGGATTCACAGGTCGGTAGTAAATCGGAGATAAAATATCTAGCAGTGTTTATCGGTCAGGGTGCGACAATAAAGGAACACATTCGAAAAGCTTGCAGAAAAGCGGAGGCATCGGCTATGGCTTTGAGTCGGCTAATGCCCAACAGGGAAGGACCATCGTTAACGAAAAGAATGGTGCTGAGTGCGGTCACTCATTCTATAATGCTGTACACAGCTCCCGCGTGGGGCGGTTTAGTGATTTTAAAGAAATACCGAAACATGCTTCTCGAAGTCCAGAGGAAGCTGGGAATACTTCGACGGACGCGGTACTGGTACTGGCAGGCATCAAACCTATAGACCTGCAAATTGAGGAGAGAAGTAGAGGAGATAGGCAGGGAAAGGATGTAAAACAGATAGCAAAAGAGGCAGGAATGTCAAAGACGATGGGCAGAAGATTCAAAAAATGACAGCTGGTCAAGGACGCTGATCTCAGATATTGTCCCCTGGGTGAAAAGGAAACACGGAGGCCTGAATTACCACCTCAGCCAACAGTTAACGGGTCAGGGTTGATTCATGGATATACTTTCATCGGTTCAAAATCAAAAGCACCCAGGAATGCATCTACTGTGCAGACTCGGAGAACGACCCCCTTCACACCTTTTTCCACTGTCTCAGATGGCATGAAGCACGTGGAAGGGTAGAGATCGCAGTCCAGTGGCGAACTAAGAGGGGGGGCTAAGGGGCTTTAAGCCCCGGGCGTTGAAACTAGAGAGGCGGCGCGTGCTGAATATTCGATCAGTAGTTAAAGTATATTTAGTAATTATTCGATAGTCTTATGTCATTCGATTAATAGTGACATGAGTCCTGAGAATCGTGCCGAGGCCTGAGAATCGTTATTATAGAATCTCACTTGACATCTTATAAGCTACGGTGAGACATGTAGGCCACGAGCCAGCGAGCCCCCTGCCCCGATCGATTTATCCAGCCAGCCTGAGTAATGAGTAATGCCAAATAAAATAATATTGCATAGCTATTACTTTCTTTGGTAATGTCACAGTTTGTACGGTAACCGAACCAGTTAAACAACTCTCCACGTGTTTTGAAGCCAAGCGCTTCAGCCAATAGGAGAGCCGGGAGTTCTTATCTTGCGCCTGCGCTCAATGAGTGAATGCTGCCTTTATATATAAAACATCAGTTCGGCTTTGGCATGTCTCATTTCAATCAGATACCACCTGTAAGGAGAAAGAGATAGAGATAGTGTTGGCGAGAATTAACGGTAAAACAAGGCACGCAACAGGCTTGTATTGTGCGTGTATTCATATGAGATCTCGATTATTGATTTTTTTGCGCGGTGACAGTAAAAGTATGGTGATTGAAAGGGACCCGAAAAGCGAAAACTACCATCTTCTTTGTTCGAGAGTCGGCTTTGTTTGTAGTGCTTTTTGTGGACTGCTTTCGCGAATTTTGTATATTAGATCCTAGGTCGATTCTGTCCACGGCCTAGCTGGCCGTATAATTCCAACGTTTCGAACTAATAATGCGCATGCTCGAAATATGAGAACCGCATGAAAAAATTGAATTTGGCTTCACTAACATGAAAGGCGCCGGCTCAGAGTTGTATAACTGATTCTGTTACGGTATAAACTGTGGTAATGCTGAACCGGCCGAACCGCCGAACGTTTTCGACCCATTGATTTAGACGAAATCAATGTTTCGACCCGATTGCCAATTGATGACGGTGGCTGGCTTTCATTTTCATGCTTGCCACGATACACACACACGGTATGCTATTGCGCATCTCAGGTCTGTCTCTCTCGATGCGGGTGACGTCACGCGTGAGCAGGCTTAAGCAATTTATTCACGGGGTTGAAAATAACTTCGCGGGCGTGTTTGAGTTTTTTTGAAAGTGAAGTTATGGTAGTTTTTTTTGGATATTCCGCAAACAGAAGCGGCACAGAAAAGAAAGATGATACTTGATGATCCGGTTTTCTGATGCTCATTGGCTTCATGAGTGCAAGGCAACTAGGAATGAATAATTCAATAGCCTTTCTTTCATAGGAATTTCAATATACTTTTCGTTAATGTATTGAGCAAATGGTTGCTGAAAAAAAAAATGGCTCTAAATAGAATCAATAATTGAAAACATGATGATGGATTTTTAAATCAAAAGAGGCAATAAAAATGGGCCCAGGATTATCCAGTTTTCCAAACAAATTCTTAAGTTTGCTTTAGTATAATCAATATATTTTTTGTATGTCTGAGGAGCCATTTGAAATATGGATTTTATTATTATCTTTTCTATAATACGTAAAATTTCCCTAAATCTGATACCTCCACAGTTTATATATTCTGGAAAAATATAATTTTCCGAGAAAATAACCCTTGTAAGCCCTTGTAACTCCACACCTCATGAAATGTACAGGGTAGAGGGACTATTTTTTTATAATCCCCCCTCCCCCTTAATACCTTTGTGCCAATGTGTAGGTGTAAAAAAAATATTGCAAAGTTGTAGCGTTTAAAAAGTTAATAACTAAATTTTTTTATATAGGTATTATTTAATTTTTACATTCTACATAACATTTCAAAAAATGTGATATAATATCATCTGCTGCTATATTTTGCTTTAGTAGTCTCTGCATTATAAACAATTGAAACCTTTAGAGCTTTAAGATGAAAGAAACTAAAGTTTTTACCTTCCAATCTTAGCTTTTAAAATGCATCGACATACAGTGAAAAAAAAGAACTTCGCAATGGCGCAATTTTTGCCCATTTCATATATTTTTAAAATCAACACCCTAATCATCAAGTACACCTTGCTGCCAAAGATAGGGCCTGGAAGGAAAAAAGATCCGACAATAAACTGGGTGAAACCTCCAACAAAAATATCTTGTGTTGCAATTTTGATCTCCAACAAGTTCTCATGGTTCCTAATGACCCGTCGAACAATGCCTTATTTTATAAACAGCGTTTGAAATCATTCAATTTTACTATTTACAATGTTGTTTATAAACGACATAGCAGTCCCCATACATGCGCAGTAAAGTTGAAGGTAAACGCGGGAGTTGTGAAATAGCTAGTTACCTTTATAGCTATTTCAAATCATTACCTGAAAATTATACACGCATTTTTTGCTATAGTGATAGATGTGGAGGACAAAATCTCAACAAATATGTGAGAGCTATGTGTTTAAGTGCGGTTCAGGAAATTCCACACTTGCAAACCATCGAAGTAAAATTTCTTGTCGTTGGCCATTAGTGATATGGAATGCGATTCCATGCATTCTGCTATATCTACGAAACTAAAAAGAGTTGGGAAAGCAAACTGGCTTGCAGATTGGAAAACTATAGCACGCTCTGCAGGAAGAAGAGGTGATAAACCCTATTTAGTTCACGATGTTAGAAATAATCAAATTCTTTTTGTTTAAATATTTTCGGTTAATTAACTTTTAATTTTGGTTGGTTGCATATATATTTTCAATATAAAACTATACTATGTATGTGTATATTATTTTATTAAACTTAAACGTTAATTACAAATATTTAAAATTGCCTTAATTCCCAGTTTTAATCTTTAAATGGGCTTTGATAGGTTGAATTTCGGAATTAGTAAAATTACACTTATATGCACGTGAAGCTAAAAAAAAGATTCGTATAGGGCCCAAGTAACAATTTAAATGCTAGTTAGATTTATATCAGCTTTAAAAAGGTTTTAAAATGGTCGGTAGAAGTACTGGGGTTTTATGAACACCTTCAAACATGCTAACAGTTCTTAAAGTCCATTTATTCTTAAAAATAAGTTTTAAAGCAGCCTTGGCAGCAATAATATTAAGTGTCCATGGACTTGAGACCGGTTACTCTTGTGTTAGCTTTAACAAGGCTTTTGTGTCATCAATCTTAAACCCTGTTGATCTTCTGGAGGGTTTAAGGTATGTTTAGTCTTAAAATAATCTGTCTTAAGACTATAGCTTTAAGTTAGATTTAAAACATATTCTTTAAGCACTTCATAAAACTTGCAGTTTTATATAAGGTAGCAATAAAGCTCAAGTCTTAGATTGGCTACTTAAAAGACTGTATTATTATGACTGGGAAAATATATTGCTTCATTAAGGCCATATAATCTTTACAAAATCCTGTTGGACTTTTCTATTGCTTTCTTAAACCATTACTTTAACTCCTACCGCCTAGAGCTCTTTTAAAGCGGCCATCTTGTCATTCTATCGTGATTCAGTAGCGGTGTTCAATATAATTTTCTTAAAAATGGAAAATATTTCACATAAATACTTACAAGTTACAAGAAATAGTAATTTCAAAAAAAAGTTGCAATCTTTAAAGATAATAAATGAAAATGTAGATCAACATAAAACTGGAAAAAATTTGAGGTTATGGTGATCTAATTGGGCGCGGAAAACTTGATCGCAGCGCTAGAAGACTTATGCGACACCGTGATAATGCCAAGTAATTTTATGAGCAGGCCGAGCAACCTTGGTCAAGACTAAGAAGCTTTACTCTAAAGAACAGTTAGGAGTAAACAGATTAATTACAGTAAATAAAAGGTTATGACAAAACTAATAGGATTTATGCCTTCTTCCTAAAAAACCTTGAGGTTTTAAATGAAGCCATATTTTTTCAAATAGCACAAGCCTCCATATTGGAAGTATTTTAGGGAGGTAATATTATTCAATAATTTTATCAAAATTTCGCAGCTCCTACCTTAAAAAATACGAGGATTTTAACGGTAATACAATATAATATCCTAGAATTAGTCAATAATAATTTAATTACTTAAAAAAGCAGTAAATTTAAGGCGCGTTAATTTTTAGAAGGTATCTTTCCATATTTCATCGAAAAGACTGCGTTATAATTTTTGTCTCCCATTTCGGCGAATTTACCAGATTTTGGTATTGCATTTCTTCATGTTTACTCCTAGGAGTTGGAATGCATCACCGACTAGACCACATCACATGACGAACATTTATTTGATGTAACTGGTTTACAGGTTATGATAATTTTATCTAAAGATGTTATAAATCTAAGAGTTCTTAAACTCATCCTAATCTTAGATCCTATGGTCTTAAAGGACACTTGCTAAAAGTTTTATGATTGCCTTGAAGGCAATGATAAGAGAATCGATTTTATGTTTTCCAAGAGTATATTTTAGTTTTTCTGATAATGCTTTTGTGTATGACATTGCAATATACATATTTTTTGGATTTTCGGGATTTTTTTTATTAGTGATTGTTTTTGTATTACAAAATTTGAATGTTCTTTGTTTATTGAATTTTCTGGGTAACTATTATTTTTTAGAACTGTTCTAGCTTGATTTAAGGCGTCGGGTCTATATTCTGGAGAGGTTAGTTGGATTGCTCTGTCAACGAGACCTATCATAAGTCATAACGCTGTTTTTTTTTTGTATTTTTGGATGGCATGAATTGAAATTTAGGTATCGACCAGGCTGTACCATTTTGTTTTGATGTTGTTGGTAGTAAAGTCCCGTATTAATGTTAAATCCAAAAAATGTATTTTTTCATCTTCCTCTATTTCGCTGGTAAATTGTAATTTTGGGTGGAATGAATTAAATTTGTTAAGAATATGTACGTATACGGCTGTCAAACAGTCATCTACATACCGTTTGAAAAATATTACAGGGATGTCTAGATTTTGTAACGTTTCTTCCTCTAAGTGTTCCATGACTAATTGTGCTACTGTAGATGATATCGTTGAACCCATTGCACAACCATGAATCTGCTGATAAAAGTCTTCCTTGTATTGAAAATAATTGCATTACAGCGTGAGACTTACCGCTTCAATGACTTCTTTTTGTGGTAGTGTTGTATGATTTTCAAGAGAGTTCCATTTATCTTTAATGATTTCGGTTAGCAGTTCAATAGGAATGTTTGTGTATAGTGATTTGGCATCTAATGATACTAGTTTATATTCAGGTGGAATCTTTATTTTATTGATATATTGCTTAAATGTAAATGAATCTTTGATGTAATATTCATATTTTCCTGTAATTTTAGATATACATGAAGAGAGATATTTAGATAATTTATAAAATGGTGATTTGATGGATGAAATTATAGGTCTTAATGGAATGTTTGGTTTATGCAATTTGGGTAACCCATATATCTTAGGAGCAACAATATTGTTGATGGTCAGTTGTTTAGATTGATTTTCAGTTATCAACTTCTTGTTGAGCAATGTTTTTATTAATTGGTTGTTTTTCTTCTGGTAGATATTAGTTGGATCGCTTTTTCTTTTTTTGTAAGTGCTTGGGTCGTTAGCAATTCATTCATTTTTGTTTCATAATCCAGTGTGTCAATGATAATTGTCTTGTTACTTTTGTCAGGTTTAACTATAGAAATTTGTGGGTTTTCTTCATTAATTTTTTTTGTTTTAGTTATCAGTTTGTCTATTTTTATTTGATTTTTGTTGGTTTGGATGTTTTTGTGTCTTATTTTAATTTTATGGTTAGTGATTATATTGGTTATCTCAGCCCGTATGGTGTCTTTTATTTCGGGGGACTTTTCCTGAATTGCCATTTCGACGCAGGCTATGTATTCCGTTGTTGGCAGGTGGTGTTCATTATTAATATTTACAGAAAAATTGGGGCCTAAGGCAAGTACGTCTGCTACTTCATTTGGAATTATTGTGGAAGATAGATTTTCTAACCAATTAGATGTTTTAGTAGGTTTTTGATTTTCCTTCGATTTAAATATTAGTTTATTAAATTTATTTATGTTTTTGTCTTTTATATTATTGAATATTTTTTCAAATTTTATTTTTTCATTTTTGAGAAACTGTTTAATTACCTCGTTTGGTAGATTATTCGTTAGCTTTAATGTATTTTCACTTATAATTTTATTTATGTCATTAATTTTGTAAGTGGATTTGGATATTGGTAAATTTAAAATTTGTTTTTTAGTTTTATTCATTATATTTGTAAAGGTACGTACCTTCAAAATGTATGTGTCCTAGGTTGAAATTTAAAAATAGACCTATACCCAAGAATATCAAAACCTAAAATATTATTAAAACAAGGTTTAAGAAAATGAAACAAATAAAAAATATTAACTGCGAATGATAGAAGAATCCTATGGGCCAGAAATTGCCCGATTTCTGAAAGACACATCCAAAACCTACAAGATCTTAGCTAACCAAAAAAAATAGAAGAATCTTCCTGTTACGATGCAAGAACGAGGATATTTGTCCTATATTTTTAAATTTCAACCTAGAACACCTAAATTTTGAAGGTATGTACCTTGAAAACAAATTTACAAATATAATGAATAAAACTAAAAAAACAAATTTAAATTTAACAATATCCAAATCCACTTACAAAATTAATGGCATAAATAAAATTATAAGTGAAAATACATTAAAGCTAACCAATAATCTACCAAACGAGGTAATTAAACAGTTTCTCAAAAATGAAAAAATTAAATTTGAAAAAATATTCAATAATATAAAAGACAAAAACATAAATAAATTTAATAAACTAATATCAAAATCTAAACATCCCTGTAATATTTTTCAAACGGTATGTAGATGACTGTTTGACAGCCGTACCACGAAATAAAATACCACATATTCTTAACAAATTTAATTCATTCCACTCAAGATTACAATTTACCAGCGAAATAGAGGAAGATGAAAAAATAAATTTTTTGGATTTAACATTAATACGGGACTTTACTACCAACAACATCAAAACAAAATGGTACAGTAACCCTACATCGTCTGGTCGATACCTAAATTTCAATTCAAGCCATCCAAAAACACAAAAAAACAGCGTTATGACAGGTCTCATTGACAGAGCAATCCAACTAACCTCTCTAGAATATAGACCCGATGCCTTAAATCAAGCTAGAACAGTTCTAAAAATAATAGTTATCCAGAAAATTCAATAAACAGAATAATAAAACAAAGAACATTCAAATTTTATAATACAAAAATAATCACTAATAAAAAAAATCCCGAAAATCCAAAAAATATGTATATTGCAATGCCATATACAAAAGCATTATCAGAAAAACTAAAATATACCCTTGGAAAACATAACATCACCGTATGTCACAAAGGCAATAAATTGTTAAATCATTTATATCCTCTAAAAAGTAAAGTTCCTCCGAAGAAAAGATTAAACATCTAAACTGTCCAAATAAATACATTGGCATGACGACACAACTTTTAAGCTACAGATTGAATGGACATAAATATACTATAAGAACGCGTCAACAGCCCTACATAAACATGAAACCACCGAAAAACACGAATTTAATTACGCAGGCACTAAAGTACTGGATAGCGATAACAATTATCACAAACTAATAATTAAGGAATTAATACACATAAAAAAAGAAAAAAATTGCGTAAACTCTAAAAAGGACATTGACAATCTCAGTCAAATATATTTTAACTTAATAAAATAATGCTGTCGGTTTCTTAGTCACCACTCCGAATTTTTCATCTTATCAATTTATGGATGCATTTTTTAAATAATAAATAAAAATTAAATTCCTTCGCAGAACATCTAAATAAGTAGCAGCAACAACAGCGGTCGGCCTTTTAAAAATATATAATATATTCAAGGTACGTACTCTTTTAATATTTTAATATGTAATATGTATAAAATTAACTGTTTTTATTTGAATGTGTCTTCTTATAATGTACAAATTGACCAAAAATGTATACGTAATATATTGTATCGTATTATTTTATATAAATTTCATAAAATATTCGTTGTAGCAAACCAAGGAAGAATGCCATTAAACTTTTGAAAAAGCTCTCCATGCAGAGCAAAACGTCAAGTTGCTACACATCACTGTAGTTTTATTAAATAGACCTATACTCAAGAATATCAAAACCTAAAATATTATATATACATGTTTATATGTGTATAT
>MU186530.1:22256-70742 GCA_016904865.1 Pissodes strobi | reverse complement strand
ATATCATAACTTTAAAACGGTAATACTGGCACAATGCATAATAATTAACAAAATAGCAGTGATTAATCTTAATTTACGTACGGTAGCATGCCCAATTGCATACCACCCGGGACGTTGAAATAATTGTTCCCAAACTTCTCGTCGAAAAGTTGCCAAGTTCGGCCCGGAGAGACAAAAAAGCAAAACCAGTAATAACCCCTCCGGACTTACTTCGGCTTTATTTTCCATAAATATATTCAGGTTTTGTTAGTTGCTCTAAATCTCATGAACGGAGCCTATTGGTATAGTCTCTAATTGGCGTATTATAAACGTATAATTGTTTAAAAACTTTCTTTCCTGCCATTGCCAGAAAAGGGATATTTTTGCTTTTCGCCGCCCATTTAAAAGTACTCGAAATCCCGATTCAATACCTTTTCCCCCGATACTCCATTGTGTGGAAAAGGCCTTTTATTCGGCTTCAGCTTTCGCCTCGCTTCGATTTCGCAATAATAAAAAAAGTTTTGTTTGACCCCATGTGCCGAAAAATTTAATAAAGAAATACTGGCTGCGATTTTACTCGAAACTTCCAAAGTTATGAATGTTTTTTTTGGCCGCTGGAACGACGTAAAAAATTGGCAAGAAGGGTCACACACTTTTATATGAATATAAATAGATCAATATGCCACCGGTATGCAAACCGTCTTTATTTGGCTTCGAATTTGACGATGCCGCAAATTGTCGGGATATATCACAAATTTCATTTCCACTTATATTATCGTGTATCGAAGGTCGCAATCAATATATTTGAGATACAAATGCCTAATATGAAAGGTAGAGAGTTTATTCTTATATAGAAATAGTTAAATAATGCTTTATCCAGTGACTGATAGTCTGACTGGAGGCAGCGTGAATGGGTTTCTTAAGTGTTAAAATTAGCCTGTCCTCTTTTTCTGGTCGTATGAGGGCAGTATTCTTTAAATATTCGATAAGTGTAGAAGCTAAACAGAGTTCTGGCTTTTCTTTAAAAAATGGTAAAATAATAACTGGTTGAAGTCCTATTTTTTCCCGAAGTTTTGATCGTTTCTGATACAAATATTTGCAAACTATCTTTTGTCTCTTTTATTAATTTATAATTGATCTTGGCCAGGGTCTGTAACCTCTGTCCGGATATCAAGGCCAATAAAACAACCATTTTAAGGGTTAACTGTTTTAAAGAAATTTTGTCTAAAGGGTACCATTCTGACATTTTTATTAGTACTGGGTGTGGATCCCATGTAAAATTATATTTAGGTTTTGGGGGGTTAATATTATACAACCCTTTTAAAAATCTCTTAACAATGTGCTGATCTTCTTCTTTGAAGGTCATTGCAAGAGCTGATTTATGAATATTAATATTCGAATAAGAAACAACAATCCGTATTTAACGAGCTAGTTTCGTATATTTTGCGAACATATTCTATAGTGTACATGTAACGTTTCCATAAATGCTTAAGTATAGATACGAATTTCTAATTCTTGTGGAAAGGAGCGGGTCATATCTCTCTTTATTGTATTCATGTCGGATGTGACTTTACAGTTCACGAAGGGAAGAGGCTTGGAAATTGATCGCGGAAACTAACCACCACTATATTTTATATTTTCATCTCTCCAAAAATATGTATTCGTTTTTCCATTCTTTATTCATACGATATTAGGGAAAATACAAAATGAATAATGCATTTGCATCGTAAAACCCATTTAGCGCTTAAACTATTCATAAGGTCGCACTCGGTTGGATACCTACAAACACTAAAGCGTTCCATCCGTGCATTTTAGTCATTTTACAATGCACACTCTCCTATGAAGTGCAGCATTTCTCAAATATTAAGATAGAATTCGTAGAAACAATATTTTCGTACGACAGAGCTTGTACCATTTATCTAAACTGAGCGAGCTAAACGTTGCCCATATTCCTTTAGAATACTCTTTGAATTTTAAGGCCATTGAAGAACAAATAAAGACATGTTGACAGTTGCTATATGGTTGGAGAATTAATGTCGCTTCTTGATTGGACCTCGTAGAGTTATGCACAACTGTTCATGGGATGTGCTTTTTTTCGGGCATCAAAAACACCTATATGTTAAGCTTTCATTCTACATGATAATGAGGGAGTCATATGTCGGTTATGTACTTATTAGTTAAAAAATTTACGCAAATCTACAATTAAATATACGTCTTTTAAAAGGTATGTATCAGGATTCAAGTTATAGTTACTGAATCTAAAAGTTTCTTTTTAAACGTGAATTAAGATCTCATTTTTCGATTTATTTTATTAGGCTCGTAATTCAGAATGGAAGATCGTAATTCTAAATTAATTCCGTCATTTTTTTTGAAGCCTTTCGTCGTAGTGAAATTTGATATCCTTGACATAAACCATTTTTGTTCTTTTTATTCAAAGACTGGTTTTGAAATGCCTATATTTTACTTTGTAAAGGAAAATAATATGTAAGAAAATTAAAATTATACGAGCATTTATAAGGTACGAATCAGAAAATATGGTCTTAAACGGATTGCTTTAATAATTGTCGCTCGATGATTGTTATTGCTTCTTGATTAGACCTCGTAGATTTATACACAACTGTTCACTGGATGTGTTCTTTCGGATATACGAGGTTGTGTCACCAAATCTCATTTTGTCTTTCTTTTTTCATATTGGCAATCCAGAATGCGAGATCAAATTTTGAATTTGATTATCTTTTTTGAAGTTGTTTCCTGCAGCAAAACTGAAAAAGATTCATTTGAAAAATAAACACATTGAAATATAATTTTTAGTATGCAACTGACTGAAACATATAATGTGAACAACAAAATGCATAAACCTACTAAGTAAATATCACCCTGCCCTAGGTTTGAACTTAAACTTGAAAAATGTTATATAAACATTCACAGTTAATTATAAACAACTAGAGCGTTCGGCGGGCAGCCATCAGCATTTTGTAGAATATAAATACGCAGGCAAACGCAAAATTCATGCTGCTTTCGAGTCTCTCTCAACACCGCTCAATTAGCTGGGTACAGCACACAGGTGCGTATACTTCTAGTTGTTCTATCCCGCAACCTCAATATCTGTGAACACCTGTACATAGGTACAGGGTGATCAACTCTTCACCTAACCTGGATGTACATGTACATAGGTACACGGCACCCGGGGGATTCTAAAAAGTAGTGAGAGTCGAATCTAAGAGTAAAGTATCAAAATTTCTAGTAAGGGTAATCTTGGAGATTTTTAAAAGTAGTGCAAGTGCCTAAGAAATCTGTGACAAACTTAAATTAAACTATTCCGTCAATGAGAGACGCTAAAAGACATCAAATTCAAATTCAAATTCATATATTAATGTCAACAACAAATGTTTACACAGGTCATAAAAAGGATCAGTAACAAGAAAATTTATTTTGAATATCTAAGCTAACCTTAACTAATATTAAAATACACAATACATTGAAAATTAAAGTTTTGATAAAATATAAAACACATAATTCTAAAATACTATATACACAACAATTGCATTTAATATATATCTACAGGAAAACAGGTACTTTAAAATTGAAAACATAAATATTCGTCAAGGGAATAAAAGGCATTGGACAGCAATATTTGTTTTACTTTTAGCTTAAAATCTTTATATGGTAAGAGCTTTATGTTGTCAGGCAATACATTATAAAATTTTAATGCCCAGTACCCAGGACCAGTCTGACACCTCTTTAACCTCCAGTATGCTGGAATCAGACCACTCTTGTGTCTGGTATTGTACCCATGAATGTACTCATGCGCCCTGCATGATGCTAGGCTCTGCTTTATGAATAAAAGATTGTCGTAAATGTATTGAGCTGGAAGTGTCAGTATCTTCAGAGATTTGAAAGTTTCTTTACAGTCTTCCCTATAATTCAGGTTACTGACAATTCTAATGGCCTTTCTCTGCAGACCAAAAACCCTGCAGGTATCTGCTGAGTGCCCCCAAACAAGCAGTGCGTAGGAGAGGTACGAATGAAAGATAGCATAATATGATGTTAGTAAGATATCAAGTGAAACATTTTTTGCAAGATTTCTGGGTATGAACAGTCCTTTTGATAACTTCTTGCTTAAGATGTCAATGTGCATATTCCACCTGAGTTTAAGGTCTAGGTTCACTCCCAGGAACCTTACATCATTCACACCCACACTCTCATCACCAGTCTCACGTAAAGAAAAAATCACCTGTTTAGTTTTATCTTTGTTTAGGAGCAATCTATTGATACAAAACCATTCTTTCGTCCTTTCTCGCACACCTCTCATACCCTCAGTCACTCCCTCAATCGTGTCACATGCTAAAGAAAGTGTAGTGTCATCGGCATAGACTGTAGGCTTTGCTATTGTTTCAGCACCTGGCAAGTCATTGATGTATATTATAAAGAGAACAGGTCCCAATATTGATCCCTGGGGAACCCCGATATTGCCTACACTCTCTGCTGATGTCACATTACTGACTTTTACTACTTGCATCCGGTCCTGCAAGTATGATTTCAACATGTCAGTGCTACTCTGACCGAAACCGTACTGTCTCAGCTTGGCTAAAAGAATTTCATGGTTAACACAGTCGAATGCTTTACTGAGGTCAAACATCAGAACAGCATCGAATTGAAGTCTGTGAAATGACTCCACTATATGGGATATTAGGTCTAGGATAGCAAGGACTGTGTTTTTACCTTTCCTAAAACCAAACTGGCAGTCTGAAAATAAATCTGTGTTCTCAAAGCAGTTTGTAATTTGCACTGCCATGGACTTTTCCACAATTTTAGAGATAACAGAGAGTAGGGATATGGGTCTGTAATTTTGCGGGTCATTTATGTCACATTTCTTAAAAATTGGTATTACTATGGCTCTTTTTAAGCATGTGGGAAAAGTGTTATTTCTGAAACATAAGTTGATTAGTTTAGTAAGAGGAATAATTATTAGTTCTTTTATTGATTTTAGAAGCTTTACGTTCATACCAAATATATCACGACTAGGTTTATTTTTCAAATTATTTATTATATCACGTACTTGGTTGAAAGTGACCTCGTAAAAAGAAAAACCCTCATATTCATTTTCAACTTGTATGTGAATGAGAAAATCTTTATTTGATATAGGAATATCATTGACTAAATTTAAAGCTATTTTTGAAAAAAAGTCGTTAAAAGTATCAGGTGATATGGTATGATCTAAAGAATCCTTTGGAAGTCCACGGTGTGAGTTGATTATGTTCCATATTGATTTGACTGGGTTTGTTGATTTTTTTAATACACTGTCATTACCTCTGACTTTAGCTAGCTGTATTTGTTTTTTGTATTCTGTTCTAAATTGAGAGTGCAATTGAGAAATAACTGGGCCGCCATGCCATACTGTCTTTTTAGCTCTTCTAAAAGTTCTAGTTGTTCCCTCATAGTTTTATGCTCCTCAGTAAACCAAGACAACCGTTGAGGTTGGTCAGACCTTCCCCTATATGTTTTTCCGGAAAAGATTCTATGTAACAAGACTCCAAAAGATTCATGAAATTGTTAAATTTATCATCCACACTTACACTCATTTGACTCACAAAATCCCAGTCAATCTGTGAAACTTTATTATAAAATAAAAACATACCTCTCTGAGTTATGGGTCGAAAAGTTTCTCTGGTTTGTGTGAAACTTGCTCTTTGGAAGACACTAAATTTGATGATCTCACTACTGTGGTCGGAAAAATGTAGCTTATCGACAACAGCAGAGCATAGCCCCATTGCAGAGCCCAGGAAGACATTATCTATACAGTTTTCCCCTCTAGTTGGTACATGTACTGTTTTGGACAGGTCAAAGCTACCTAAAATATCTAAAACTTTTACTGTATTATTTTCAACATTTTTTAAAAAATTTACATTAAAATTCCCGGCCAGAACAACTTGTTTTCCCGTACCCAGGTGCAAGAGTATACTTTCCAAGGATGTCAAGAATGTGTCAAAATGGCCCTGAGGGCAACGGTAAATAGCGACTAGGTTTAGATTAGATTTACTTAAAGAAATAGCACAAAACTCTATACATTTTTCAATATTTAAGCTTACATTCAAATCTAGATTATCAAATTCAATATTTAATTTAACAAATATAGCTGTACCTCCCCCTAGCGAATTTTTTCTTGCATAAAAGGCGGCCAGTTTGTACTCGTCTAAATGTATTAATTGTATTTCCTGTTCAGTGAGCCAGGGCTCGGTCAAACAAATAATATCGATGTCCTTGTCTACTATATAGGCTTCGACCTCCTCGGTTTTGTTACGGAGTGATCTGATGTTGAGGTGCATTAGGGTCAATGACTGCCTAATTGTGTGGATTGCTTTGGTGCTCCCTTTGGGCGCTGCAGGTTCAAAAAATGGTTGATAATAATGCCTGTAGGCCATATAGCTGGGTTCATGTACTTCTTTTGCTCTGATCCTGGTACTGTTAGTTTAAATGAAGCACGGTAGTTGTCTTTTATGGTGTTAATCTTCTCACACTTACATTCTTTCCCCAGATCATTGCCTTCTAAAAATGTCAAAATTTCATCCCCATTCACATCTGGAGCCAATCCTGAGATGAATATAGAGGACATTTTTTTTTGCTATTTTCAGTAACCCCGCGTTTTCATTACTCCCTCTAATGCCCGGTTTCTGAAGTACCAGATATCTAGTGTATAAAGTTATGAAGCCTATAATTATACTATGGTTACAATAATTGTATTAACAATCGTTGTCATAGGAAATATTTGAAGAATAAAGTTATCCATACTTTGAGAAATTGGGCATTAGTGGTGCAGGTCTTGTGGACTTCTGGTTGTGGATATTATTGTTTTGGGTATGTCTCCTAAATCCCCTTTGTTTCTTAAATGTCCATTGTTGATCTCTGTCAGACTGGGTGGGCTCATTTTGAATACCTTCAGTCATCTTGGGTTCGTCAGAGCTGCGTTCGGCGGAAATCCTGCGGGGCTGAGGATTTTCAGGATTTTTATCTTCAACTTGAAGATGAGAATCGGATTTTTCATTTTCGTGTTGATTTATGAAATTTGACACATTTCTCTCAGAAATTTTCTCTCTCTCTCTTTCTCTGGCAGAAACTTGTGGGTTTGGGCTGAGAACCTCGCCATTTGAACTACCTGCCGTGGAACCGGCGGAATTCTTGGTTGTGGTTAGTAGTTCGTTTGCACCAGTGCCTGTGCTATGGCAGCGTGGTTTTTTGGAGCCAACGTGAGATGTCCTGTGTTGCCAAGTTTCTCTTGAAAATCCTTAGATTTTTCAGTAGGTTTTTCGCTTGTCGTTTGTTTTTCAAGAAGTTTTACTTCATTTTCCAGTAAATCAACTTTTTTAGTGAGATGTATCTCATTTACCTCCAATTTTTGAATTTTGAGCTGCAATTCTTGTATCAGAAACATGACATTTTCATATTCGGATTCCGACGTTTTTGAGGTTACCTCGGCAGCTTCCTCCGGAATATGAACACATACGGCTTTCTTTTGCCCGGCGGATTGACGCAAACAGGCAGGATGGAAGGGGCACTTGCACTTTTTACACTTAACTTGGTTTAAGACATTTTTTGAACAGTGAATACACACTTTTTTAACTTTATTTAGATCAACATTTTCAGCTGGTTTATCACCTGCCATGTTGCCAAGCTACAGACTTACCATATAAATATTAAAACAAATACATAAATATGAGACAACCCAGCTCGCATAGACTTTATTAATAAAACAGTGACCAAGGGCCAAGAAATACTTTAAACTAAGCCTCCCTCGAGAGTTCGTGGCAGCATGGAGGAGGTGTCTCTACGTCATAAAGCAATAATAAATAATTATAATAAAATCGAATCATTACAATTATCGACACAGGGGGGAGGCAAGTCGGCCTACGTTACAAAAACAGTAATAAATTAAATTAAACAATAAAATCAAGTAAATCATTAAGCAATTAAGCAACTAATAAACGCAGGCTAGGCCAGTTTATCTATTGCATAAATATTTATTCATAAAAAATTCATTAAACCTTAAAATCTCGACTGTTCTACCATGCCCATAGAAGTTGTCCAGGCTACGTCTAGACGCAGGATTGCTCCAAGACCTCAACAGAGTCGCCACCTCGGGAATAAGCTTGAAGTTAGCTAGGTTGTGGGAACCTGCTATTTTGGCGAAGGTAGCAACAATAAGTCCATATCTAAAAAACATATATAGGAATCAGTAAGATATCAAAATGGAGCAATACAACAGATTTGTATAGGAGAAACTAAAGGAAACCATGGAGCAGGAAGCAGGAGAAACTAGTGAAGAGGACGAGGATAGGGAAAATATAATTATATATGGAACAAATACTCAAGTAAAATAGGAAACTAAGCAGAAACTAAAAAGAAACTTAGACAAATATAAAAATTAGGTGAGAGGCAAAGCCTCAATATAAATAGTTGTAATATAAAACCCAAGTGCTCATAGAAAATTATATATACAAGGCACTTAGGAGGTTAAAATATAAAGCACACTTGTCAGTATAATTATCACCACATACACAATATTCACGATACTTATAATTTATTGTATTGTTTAGCTCATCTAATGCCAATACACGGAGAAGTAAGAAAAACAAGTTGACGCCATTTTGACACACCCATCCACTTTAAGTATTGAAGATTGAAGGATCAAGGAACCCACCACGACAGACGGTTTCGCAGAACCGAAAATGACAGCAAGCATCATGACACGCTAGGAACACCATCTACCGGGTTTTGTATCAACAAGCAGTCCGCAAAACAACGCAAACTACCAGGGAACAGTCCGCCAGCCAAACGACAGCCACCAAGGAATCTGCAAACAAAGATGGCATATCCAGTCGCCATCTATCATCCACAAAGCCAAACAGAGAGGAACAGCTAAAGCGTAACGTGCAGTTCTGTTTTAATTTACATCATGTTTAGTATAATAATCGGAATGTAATTTGAATATCATTATTAATATTAAATCATCAAAGTAAAACCAGATCGTATTGCAAGGCAATATCGTGAGCAAATAATAAGATTCGTAAAGGCATATAATATGGATAGTTGCAGATATTTAATTTCTATAAACAAAGCCAGCATGTTGAAGTATGTCAGCGAGTAAAATAAATTGAGTAATTTTCTATACAAAATCAGCAAGTTTTTTATAGGTCAAGAAGTATAACTGAGTCAAATAAAATGCTATAATTTTAGAGACATAAAATGCTCCTAGTAAATATTATATACATAGACAGGACCGTCCTTATACATACAAAAGTTTTGATAAATTTCTATATAATGGACATAAAAATAGGAATTAAAGAACTATGGTTAAATAATATCAAGACAGGACCGTCTTTTGAATATTATTGAATAACTAGTGTATATGATTCTAGCAAGAAATAAGTTCAATAAACCGTAATATTGTTAATATAGGATAGGTAATTTATTTTAAGACAGGGCCGCAACAAGTTAATTTATCACGCCAAGGGTAAATTCATTATCTTTATCTACAAACCCCAATTTACCAACCCTACCCCAAGGTAACCAATATAAAGACCATGGATTAATGTCAACTCTGTTGAGATGGACGCATCTTAACAGGGGGGATATCATATAAAGGGCATTTTATTGAAAAAAGGCATAGACATAAACTCTAGTTTTAATATTAGATGACATTATAAGCCGGAATTAGGAACACATTGATGCTCTCAAAACGGATAGGTTTGCATTTGTTACAATTAGGTACTTATAAGGTATAATAGGTCAGTAAGCTTAAATAAGTCAAATCGGTAGAGTTTGGTCTATAAATAGTGATAAGTTAAAGTGCTCTAAGACAGGACCGTATTTAAATAATACGTGACAAACAAGTTGCTTTATTAACACAATGACTACTAATATGTAAACGTTGTTTTCCATAGAAACAAATCCATCTTGGAAGTAGCATATTTCTAGTAAACAGCCGGGTTAAACAAACTATACTTTTGTTAATAAGGCAACAAAACATCACAAACGACAACATATAGGATATGATTATAACATTGTTAATATAACTTGTAAAACAATCTTCATTTTGTTATATATATATATATAACTAGCAGTAGAAGAATCCACGATAGTCTCCACTAACAGACTTCCACAGAGAAAGAACGAGCCAAACCTCACGAGGACTGTATGGGAGACAACAAAATGAAATGCAAATGGGTGGGTCTAAGCCAGAACAAGTCCACGGACGAAATATATAATAAATTATAGTAAAATTTTGTGAAATGCGATGTGTTCTCGAATTGAATTTTTTTCTCTTCTAAAGCAAATAAGTCTGGATAAAACGTTGGGGACCAACGTTATCAGGGAGGGGGAATGTGTGAACTACTAAAATGCATAAACCTACTAAGTAAAAATCACCCTGTCCTAAGTTTGAACTTGAACTTGAAAAATGTAATATAAACATTTACAGTTAACTATAAACAACTAGAGCGTTCGACGGGAACGATTTTAATCCTTAATGATGCAGCCATCAACATTTTGTAGAATATAAATACGCAGGCAAATGCCAAATTCATCAGGCTTTCGGGTCTCTCTCAGCACCGCCCAATTAGCTGGGTACAGCACACAGGTGCGTACACTTCTAGTTGTTCTATCCTGCAACCTCAATATCTGTGAACACCTGTACATAGGTATAGGGTGATCAGCTCCTCACCTAACCTGTATGTACATGTACATACGTACACGGCACTCGGGGGATTCTAAAAAGTAATGAGAGTCGAATCTAATAGTAAAGTATCAAAATTTCTAGTAAGGGGATTCTTTGGGATTTTTAAAAGTAGTGCAAGTGCCTAAGAAATCTGTGACAAACTTAAATTAAACTATTCCGTCAATGAGAGACGCTAAAAGACTTAGGTACTATATAAATATTAAAACAAATACATAAATAAAAGACAACCCAGCTCTCATAGACTTTATTAATAAATCAGTGACCAAGGGTCTAGAAACACTTTGAACTAAGCCTCCCTCGAGAAGACATGCATTTAGTATTAATTGGGTATAATTTAAACTCTTAATTCAACTATGAACAAAACACGCATTTATTATTCCTCACGTACACTCTAACCGTTGTTAAGTTTGTTTGTAAATAAACTTGTTATTGTTTTTTTCAACGTGTCTCCTTTATCATTTCTTCTCAACCTGACGTAGAGCGATTCCGAATCTGAGCTACTCTCCTGCACGCTAAGTAAGGCCTGGCGTCACGAGTAAAAATCAATTCGTGCCAATAATATGAAACATATTTTGGGAATTTGGTAGAATTAAAATTGCATCAGTATTTAGAAGATACGAGTGAAAACAAATTATATGAAGTGAAGAGTGAACTCGCTAACTGAAGTTTAAAACAAACTTCGGCTATTGATTAGACCTCGTAGACTCACACACAACTGTTCACTGTATGTATGCTTTCAGACATATGAAGTTGTTTCACCATAATTTGAAATTTTCCAGAATGAAAGGTCAAATGTTCAATAATATTTCTGAATCAACTTTCTGTAGAGAAACTGCAGAAACGTAACAGAAATTATTTGTATTTCAATTATCCAAAGAAAAATTCGTGAAAAACTTCGATATATACGTTTTACTATGTAAATGGTTGAGGCAAATATAATATCAAATACATTCTGAAAATTTGGTTGAAATAAAGGTGTAAGGACAAGAATATATGATATGAAATAAAGTGCTAATAGTTGCTGCGCAATGAAACTTAAAAATAAATCTATAATTATTGTCGCTTTTTGATTGGACTTGGTAGGTTTATGCACAACTGTTCACTGCATGTATCCTTTCAGATCTACGAGGTTCTGTCAACAATATCTCGTTTTTTATTTTCATATTCTGACAATCCAGAATAAGAGATCAAATTTCCAATCACCTTTTTTGAAGCAGTTTTCTTTAGCGAAACTGACAGCAAACATTTTGCTTCAATCAATCAGAGAATGATTTGTGAAAAGCTTTGAAAAATGATCGAGAAAACATAATATCAAACATATTCTGAGAATTTGATTGAAATCAAACTGTAAGAACATTTAGAAAGTAGGAAAGTGTTAAAATATATCACCCAATGAAGTCTAAAGCTTTATGTTTAGACCTCGTAGACTCATACGCAACTGTTCATTGGATGTGTGCTTTCGGACATACGAGGTTGTGCCACTAAAACTTCTTTTTCTCATTCAATTTTTCTGAAACGAAACTTAAGAAACTTCACATGCATCACTATTAGTCTCATTATTGATTTATGAAAAGGCTTACTTTGCAATGATTGATAATACATTTTTTTAGACACGAAACTACGTTCCAATTTCGGCTTAACCTTGTACTTACAAAACGAAACATTTGATGAACAGGTGTTTGCAATATACCTGGTATAAAGTAGTATACATTCTTTGGACTTATTAAGTTTTGTTTTAGCCTAGCAGACGGAGGTCCCTTTGGAAGCACCTGCCAGATACACGGACCGATGGCTTCGACGCCCGCTTCAGGCACGGAAGACATAACGGAATCCTTAGACAATGGCGGCACCGAGGGGGGACCTGGGGGCCTTAAGAGCCCCATATTGCTCAAGAATCCCGCCTTCAGTCACACACGCTGTCCGCTCGAGGTTCACAAAACCTGCTTTTGCGTACGATTTATAGCGGAACATACGAAGATGGTCGAAGATTCCACCAAGGTTAGTCAGTTTCCGTAGAATAGAATTATAAAAAGACGGTTTGATAGCAATTAGACTAAAGTTTGATAAATGATATATTTACACTCCAAAAATCGCGATTTTCTTCCAAATTCCGTTTTTAATTATCTCGTCCGAGCGAGTTTTCCTATTTGACTAACGTCGGCACTTATTTTAAATGAACTTTTGACTGCAAATTTAACTAGGAAATGAGAATAGAACCGGAAAAATGCCGAGCGCATTTATTTCCATTTAAATGGAGATCGGTACTCGAAAGAATTAAAAGGCCGGGGGAGAACAGACGAGATTTTCTACTTTCCGGATTACTTCGGGGGCAATTTAGCACCGGAGATGAATCTTCAACGAATCTATGCGATTTTTCTTTAATTTTTTATCTTAATATATCAAATCTTTTGCATATATTAGCGAAGCGGATTTTTACTCTTCATTTGTTATTAGAGCCCATATGCATGTCTGAAAGGACATATTTAATGCACGGCTATTAACATAGCTACCGATCTGATCATTAAAATATATGGCGTGGTTTTTAGAAGAAAATTGTTACCCGTCATTCGTTATCGGGCCTCGTATGTTCGAAACCAATAACCAATGAACGGTTTTTATAAACTTACGGGGTCTGATCAGTAAAATACATAGCGTGACATAAAATAACGACGTTAATTTTGTCGATGATAATGAAATGAAATAGTTATAAGGGCACACACTAATTAGAATTTTTGCTTTGAAGCAAATTTGTCTCTATGTCTACCTCATATTACTATTTTTATATTTTCTATTTTTGCCTATATTTGAAGTGTTTATACTCTTTTCCGAAACTCGTTTATTACGTCGAGGACTCTTGTCCTGATCGCGTGTCAGACAAGACCTAGTTTGGAGTTCCTAGGTGGTTGAGCTCTGCGGATTTTTCCACGATTATTCGATTATTATTCTTATTCTACGGACTGCTTTTTACCCCCACGGTAATTAGTAAAGGCCATTACAAGCCTAGAGCTAACTTTTTTCTAGTCGCCGGGGACGTAACCCCGGCACCTGCCCTCGATATGGGCGACCAGGATGACGACTGCATGTCCATCAAATCGGTGGACATGCAGATCGAACCCCCAAACGAAATCGTCGAAATGAAAATTCGTATAATTTATAAAAAATTAGCCCTCAACTTTGAAAAGTGCAAGGAGTGTGTCCACCTGGCTGACCCTTTAAAGACCATCACGGGTAAGACTACCAATTCACTTATTTTGCCCTTAAACAAGGGTATTGACCATTTAAGGGCTAATCATGACTTGCGCCCCTCTGCGAAGAGGGCCGCAAAAGCCAAAATAGATACAGGCCGCGCGAATTACAAGAAAAAGCGCACGGATGAAGACACATCTGGCATGGAGACAGACCCATCGCCCAACTCTAATAATAAAAAAGCCCAAAAAACAGAATTGGTAAAAAACAAGCCCGCACCTACCTTTAACGTAAACGTCGATTTACCTCCTAGCACTTCTGAGGCCCTGGCAGAAGAAAAGACTAAAGAAGCTTTCAAAACGCCCTACAGGACAGTAGGGTTTAAGAAAAACGTCAGAGAAGTAAAACTGGACTCTGGAGGGGGTGCAAACGTACCCCTCAATAACAGATTTGAACCCTTGTCAGACATAGACGACGACAATAGCAGCGTACTTTCTAGCGAAAGCGCTAGAAAACAAGTAAGAAGGTCCAGCATTCGCCCAAAGAAGAAAGCCCCAGCACCCCAGAAAACCAAAGTAAGTCCTCCACCACCCGTAGTCCTGCAGGGGAAAATACAGTCGCACAAAACCCTGCAGGAGGATATGCAAAAATTGCATATACTTAAATACACGATTAAATATGCGAAAAACAGCACAATCATATACCTTGAGACAGAAAAGGATTGGGCTACCTTCAAAAGAAACTGCGACAATGAAAAACTGCAGTACCATTCATACGCTGACAGGAGTCAAAAAACTCATGCATTTGTCATGAGGGGCCTAGACGCTGAAATAAACATTGCTGACATCAGGAGACACCTAAGCGATGAATATAACCTCGACGCAAAAAATATCTTCCTGATGAAGAAAACCAGGGTGCCACTATATCTGGTCGTCCTGGAAGCCTCAGTTACCCTAAAGAGGCTCCAGCAAGAAATCAGGACACTCATGAACGTGAAAATCTCGTGGGAAAACCGAAGAAATGTGAAACCGATCATGCAATGCAGACGTTGTCAGGGTCATGGACATTCCATGACCTATTGTCAGAAAAACTATAAGTGTTCGAAATGCAGCGGGACCCACGAGATCACGTCATGCACAAGTGACATTGTCAAATGTGCCAATTGTGGAGAGCCACATAGGTCGATCGATCAGGAGTGCCCTGTTTACTTATTTAAAATTGAGCAGTTAGCAGCCACTGCGAAAAAGCCACCACAGAAAAATTACGTTCCTGCTCCCTTGCCCGCCACGCCGGCCTGGCAGGGGCAAGGGCGACGAGACCCAGGCCGGGGTATAAACGGAAGACCGGAACAACAACCCCAGACAGAACAGACAGTCGAAAGAAGACCGCCACCCCCAAGGGAGAGCTATGACAATGACTTTCCCAACACACTAAAGGCCTCTCAGCAAACTGCACCTATCAGGAGACCAGAAACAAGGAACGTTAACGCTAACGCAGTAAGTGGCAATCAAATGACTGACCAATTTAAAAATTTATCTAACGTTGTGGCAGAAATCAACTCGCTGGTGAATATAAGCGAATTGTTCTTCGCATTAGATGAGTTCTGTTCAATGATTAAATCGTGTAATAACGATAAAATCCAAATAATGCAAGGATCGCTTCTTCACCACCGAGATTTGTAAATATAATATATAAATGGCTTGCTATAAATGTTTGTCTGTAATGTATTGTCCTGGAATTGCAACGGCATTCGTAATAAACTTGGTGAATTTAAGCATTTCCTGTACAATTCCAATTATCAGATTGTTTTCTTGCTTGAGACGCGCCTCGACCCAAGCTTCAAACTGAAGATCCGTGGGTATAGTGTCGAACGCTGTGATAGGCTCGGAGCGGGAGGTGGTGTGGTCTGCCTGATACACCGGTCTCTGAGATATAAAAGAAGAATGCGTATAAATACGCTCATAGAGCATGTTAGCATCGAGCTGGACGGTGGCCGGTGTATCAGCGGCGGGTACGCGCCTCCCGCTCTTCGCATATCGCAGGCCGACTACTTGGCCCTATTACCACCAAACACGAGGTCTGTCCTTGTGGGTGATTTTAACGCAAAACATATCTCGTATGGCGATAGCGCTACCACTCACAAGGGCGTCATCTTGCGCCAATTGCTCGAAGACAATCTTGATATCCTGTACCTAAGAACACGTCATCCTACATTTTACCGTGCAAATTACAGGCCTTCATACTTGGATGTCGTGATCGCCCGTGGGATGCCTGACATCTCGGCACCTAAGGTCGTTAGCGACCTAAGCTCGGATCACCTTGCAATCAAGATGTGCCTGACTGGCGTCAGGCGGCCGGAAGCCATTGGGACAAAGATCTCATACAGAAATCTTGATTGGAGGGCGTTCCGGGATAGGTTAAATGAGGTGACAGTCATCCCTAAGCAGATCGAGTCCATCCAAGACTTGGAGGCCGAAGTTGACACACTAACCCGAAATATCCAGCACGTCAGAGACGCTATGTGTCCGGTAGTCAGGAGGCAATCTTTTTTAGAGACGCTTCCTGATGAAATCCTAAACCTGATTCATTTCCGGAATCGTATCAGGCGCAGATGGCAGAGAAATCGCGCCGCTATCGACAAACAAAGGACCAACGCTCTGACGGATGAAATCAGGAAGAAGATCCGTAGTCACAGAGACGCGGTTTGGATGAGCTTCGTGAATGGGCTCGGTACGGCGGACGGTTCGCTGTGGAAGTTAGCGAGACAGGTCCGCAATACTAAAGCGCAAATGCCTGCCATTCGTAGTAATGGACAGGACTATGTAGGCGACGCAGATAAAGCTGAAGTATTTGCGGACTTTCTCGCTGATATTCACGGCGAAATACCAAACACCGTACCATTGCACGCCCATGTCACGGAGCAAACTTCCAAGTTTACTGGAAGATCATATCCGATACCGCCCTCTGTGATGGATAAGCTTCGTGTGAGTCCGTCAGAGATACGTGGTGCTCTCCGCCGTCTGCCAAAAGATAAGGCTCCGGGACCTGATCAAATCCCGTACCTACTCCTCAAAAACCTTCCCTCCAAGACCATTGTACACTACATGCACATAGTGAACGCCGTACTTCGTTTGCAACACTTCCCTAGTTCCTGGAAAGTTGCACACGTGGTACTGTTCCCTAAGCCCGGGAAGGATCCCAAAAGCACCGCATCCTATCGGCCGCTATCTCTACTCAATACTCTGAGTAAGCTCACCGAGAAGCTCTTGTTGCCCAGGATCAATGAGGCAGCCTCGAACCGTCAAGTACTGCCTGCGGAGCAGTTCGGATTCCGTGGCGGGCATAGCACAAATATGCTCGCTGCGAGAATCGTACAGGACATTTTTGACGGGTTCAACATGAGGCATAGCACGTCTCTACTGCTCCTGGACATAGAGAGAGCGTTCGACCGAGTATGGCACGACGGGCTGCTGTATAAGCTCTTTACGGAGCTGAGCTTCCCGTTACATACAGCAGCACTGATCGCGTCATACTTGGCCGGACGTACCTTCTCGGTACGCGTCCATGATTCGATCTCGACTTCGAGGCCGATACAGGCGGGGGTGCCTCAGGGAACGGTACTATCGCCACAACTTTTTAGCTATTATATAGCAGACCTACCGTCCCATCCCGATACTTCCTTGGCGTTTTACGCCGATGATACCGCCCTTTATTCTCATGCCTTCACCGCACAGGAGGCAGTAAATAATCTAGCCGCGCACATGGAACGCGTGCTAACGTTCTATAATAATTGGAAAATCCGGCTAAATCCGAACAAAACCGAGTTGGTCCTTTTTACCAAAAAGCGTACCAATATTGTAGCACGGCCAATTAGGGTGCAAAACACCCTTATCCCTCCTAAATCCCACGCCAAATATCTAGGAATCTATCTGGACAAGAGCCTTAACTTTTGCCGTCATGTGGCATATATACATGAAAAACACTATTGTATTTTCGAAAAGTTGAGGCCTCTTGTCCGGAGTGGTTCCTATTTAAGTCCCGGCAATAAAATCACTTTATATAGGTCCATCATAAGGCCATTCCTGTTGTACGGGGCACCTGTCTGGTGCTCGCTCGCGGAGTGTCATCGAAAAAGGATCCAGATCATCCAGAATAAGTACTTAAGGGCGGCCTTCTCGGCAGGGCCGCGCACCCGGATCAGCGACTTACATGCTTGGTCAGGCGTAGAATACGTCAATGAATACATCGACAAACAGGCATGTAAGTTCTATGATCTGGGAGTGCGCGGCTCAACGAGGACCGCTAACCTGGCGACCTTGAGGTATGACCTGCGGGATGTGCCCAGACATGGCCCGGTACACAAGAAAACGACGGTGTACTACCTGCAACCCCGGCCGCCTTAGACGATGGACCTATTCCCATTCCTGATCCTAAAAATCCCGTCAACCTCCCCCTTTTGTGCCCCTGGGACTCTTGAGAAATCGAGATCTACCAGGAGCACAGAAGTCAACCCGTCCTAATCCGCTGACTAGACCCCAAGAACAGGCTCCGTCCATCTCGCTGTTTTAGCGAGGTGAGCGGGGCATGTTAAGGGACACGAAACAAGGCCACCTATATAGGTGGCCTTGCACGAAATCGGTATATATATCGTCACCTACACCAAACCCGAGCAGTACACACACTGCGATCGTGCTGCCTCCTGTTCCCCTGTTCCTTGCGGGCGAATTACGGCTACACGTTGCCAAGCATTATGATGTTTGGTTGCAATTCCCACCTCATTGAGATTGCGAGAGTAATCTCTGACCTTTTTGTGCGATGTCTTGTGTGTTGTATGTTGTACTTGTGCCCATATGCCAAAGAAACGTGGAATGGGGTGTTTCACGCTGTTTTCCCCATGTTGCCTTTCCCTCATCTTTCCTCCTCCCTCTCCTCAAAAGCAAGTCATCTACTGTTATGCCTGTCGCAAACCATCATTCAACATTCTTGAAGGGCCTGGCCCAAGTAAGATAGATCAGTCTTTTGAGTGCCACTTAAAAATCTGCTATTAAACATAGCTGGCAGTATATCAGCCAATTCTTTTAGGCGTGGTGTGTTGAGGGGCCATTAGTGGCGCTATTAAGAGCGCGCGAGGGGCACTTGCATGCTACCTTTCAGAACTAAAGTTATGTGTAGTATATTTTTAAGTGAAATTGTAATCTCAGATTAGTTGAAATAAATGTATTATATATATATATATATTACGTCGATATCTATAGGCTTCTGAACCCTTACTATTATTATTATTATTTTTATTAACATCATTATTGCAATAATGTTGTATAAAAGTTTGTTGGAAGAAGATTATTACGCGCCCTTTGTTATCGGGTCTCGTATCTTCGAAATCAATAACCAATGAACGGATATTTATGAATGGTCGGGATAAACAAGTGATTTTATTATTGTTTAATACCATAAAGAAGGGTGTGGTATCTTAATTAACCACTTTTAATGAACTGTATTGCTATAGGGTAGTGAGAGGAATTGAAACATGTATTCGGTTTAATTTACTTTAATAATGCAGGTGTAAATTGCATTTGAATATTATAGATATAAATAAACAGCGTTTTCTATGTTAACTAGAAATTATATATACAATTCTTAGAATAATTGCAGGCATTCGTCCATTCATGCATAAAACTAATATTACAAAAGGTTTCTTAAAATTGGAAATATCTACTAAAAAGTCTTGATTGTTTGATTTAAAATGAGTTTTTAATCTTTCTTATTTTAATACTTTTCGTTCTCCAACCAAAGTTGGCTCTATTGTAATCTATTATACAGACAGTGCCGGTGTACAGGATCGAATTAAGGGATCGTCCGTCTAGGGTTGGACTAAGGGGTTTTGAAGAACTGGCATATGCTAATTTAAATGCACAAATTGGGTTGTACCCGGGGTGAAAAAAAATCTATTTTGTGTTTAATTGCGGCTTTTCCATTCTACATACATACAGGGTGTTGTCACCAAATGATACGGTGAAAAACGACAGTTTCTACACGTGTTGGGGTGTTCCCCCAACATATTCCCCGGCCATGAAGATCCCATCTTCATTAACGGGAAAGAGAGAGTAAGAACTACAACTGAGAAATAAATAAAATCTATTTACAGAGCAAAAACAAAATAATACTTCTTTAAGAATTAACAAGAACGACGGCAACACCGCCTTGGGTTTCTAACATACAAACAAGATAATACTTCTTTAAGTATTGAACGGAATGACAGCAACACCGCCTGGGGTTGATTAAGACACGCAAAAATCTTAAAACACGCTACTTAACACGCTGGAAATTCTTTTAAACAACGCGTGTTCATAAAGAGTGCACTTCGCAAAGTGCAACATTTATCATGTCAACTACATTACAATCATTGGTCATAATCGGGTAAAGGACAAAGTTTGGTTATGGTACGAACAAAGATTTCATTTTGAGTCTTAATCTTAACTACTCTTACTTTATTATCCTTTCCAGGTAAGATCTCAATTATTCGAGCTAAGGGCCATTTTAAAGGAGGGCAACCATCTTCCTTTAACAATACTAGATCATTGACCTTTATATTGGGAAGAGTTTTCATCCACTTAGGTGATTAAAGTACTCAACAGACCAACGTTTCCAAAAGTTCTGCTGAATTTGAGTACATCTTTCCCAAAATTTTAAACGGTTCTCAGGCATTTCTGTCAAGTCTCTTTCAGGGAATGCTGTTAAGTTTGTACCTATCAAGAAATGTCCTGGCGTTAAGGACTTAATATCATTAGGATCATTTGAAAGTGAGCAAAGAGGTCTAGAGTTGAGGATTGCCTCTATCTGGGTTAATATGGTGTAAAATTCTTCAAACGTGATGTTGGCATTGCCGACAAGTCTTTTAATGTGATATTTTGCACTTTTTATAGCGCTTTCCCATATTCCACCCCAATGTGGGCTACGTGGAGGAATGAATTTAAATTCTGTTGAGGTTGTTGATAAATACTCTATGATATCATTAGAGTTCTCTTTATTTTTGAAGAATTCATACACTTCTTTGAGCTGATTTTTTGCTCCTAAGAAGTTAGTAGCATTATCGCTAAAGATCTGTGAGGGGTTTCCTCTTCGAGAAATAAATCTTTTAACTCAAACTCTCAAACTCAAACATAGCTTTATTGTCATCTAAAAATTACAATTTTCATTGACAAAGCAAAAACTTATCACTAATTTTAATTTACCCAGAAAACACCCTACTGATAAAATACATACCCAGCATTATAATGTATAAATGAAAAAACATTTATGATTAATATACAGTCACTACAGGAATAAAACAAAAAACATAATAACCACAAACAACAATTGAAACAAGAATAAAAGCTGTAGGACTAAAATATCACAGTAGTGTATAAAATCATCACGTAATCAGTAAATAGAAATGATCAACAATAAAATAAAACTAAGTTGCATTATATACACAAAACATATTTAGATCATAAAATAGATAGACATGTCAATTATTATAGTCAATGTAAGATTAGGTAATCGCTATAAAATTCTTCAATTGAATAATAGGCCTTTGCAATTAAAAACCGGCGTACCTCCCTTTTAAATTTCCTATGATTATTAATCTGTCTTAGGTTGACAGGAAGAGAATTAAAGAGCTTTCTTCCACTATGAAAGAGTGAGTTTTTAGTTAAAGCAGTTGTAGGAATAGGAAGAGAGACCGTATAAGAGTTTATTAAAGAATAAACCGATGATCGACCTTCCACTTTTTCTCAATCAAGCACACAGTTTCCAAAATAAATAAGCAGGCCAAGGTCAGAATTTTATATTTTAGAAAAAGTGGCCTACAAGATTCACGAGACCTAGCACCACACATAAATCTAACAGGTCTCTTCTGCATCCGAAAAACAGAATGAAACAAATAATCCGAGGATGTACCCCAGAATGAAATGCCATACCTCAAATGTGACTCAATTAAAGATAAGTAGACACTTCGAGCCATGGAAAGCCGTAGTTCCCTGGCTACAGTTCTTACTGCAAAGAAACCCCTGGAGAGCTTTTTATTAAGGTTCAATATATGATTTTCGAATTTAAGCTTTGAATCAATAAAAATATCCAAAAATTTATTTTCTTGTAAAGAGTGGAGGACTCTGTTGTCTATTAAAATGTTGTCAATTTGGCACTTAAAACTAACAATATTTGTTTTGGAAACATTCAATGAAAAATAATTGGCATCACACCATTCCTTAATTGTAATCAAATCAACTCTTATATTTTCCTCCAAAACACTTATATTCTTGTTGTACCAAAGTATTGTCGTGTCGTCCGCAAAAACAGTAAAACGTCCAGTAACGTGCAACCTTGGAAGATCGTTCACGTATATTAGGAACAATAATGGTCCCAAAACTGAACCCTGTGGTACACCTGTAGTCACCATCAAAGGTGCGGATTTTTTATTTGCCATTATTAATGGAAACAGTCTGATACCGGTCTGACAAATAGGATTTGAACCACTTTAGTGATTTGCCTCTGAAGCCATAGATTTCGAGTTAACCCAGCAGTATTCCATGATCCACGCAGTCAAAGGCCTTTGATAGATCACAGAACACCGCCGCGGCGCCCTCTCCATCATTGATTCTCAGATATAGATCCTCTAGGAAGGAAAAAATTGCATCGTTAGTGCTCTTGCCATACATGAACCCAAACTGCAGACTACTAAATAAATTATGTCTCTCCAAAAAGTTAACAACACGCTTTTTCACAATTTTTTCGACAACCTTGGCTAATGTTGGCAGTAATGAAATTGGCCTAAAATTCGACATGTCGGTATCGTCTCCACCTTTGTGAAGAGGAATTACTATAGCCTGCTTAAGACAAGCTGGAAAGCTTCCCAACAAAAAGGATTCATTAATAGCTTCAGCCAAAGCATTTAGCACATGATCAGGAAGTCTGATGAGAATATTGAGGGATATATCATCATAATCAGATGCCTGTTTGTTCGTTATCGCCTTAAAAACTTCCCTGATTTCATGGACATCTGTTGGGATAAAATAAAACGTTTCTGGTACAGATATATTGTTTAAATAACCAAGGGCGTCCTTTTGAGGAGTAATACTTTCTGTGAGGAAAGCAGCTACCGAGCAGTAAAAAGAATTCAAACTATCTGGCTTAATATTCACGTCTTTAAAATTGTGGCTTTTGCCTCTAAGATCATCTATAATTCTCCAGCTTTCTTTTTGTTTGTTGTTAGCGTTTGAAATACGATCTGCAAAGTATTTCTCTTTAGTAATTTTTATGGTGTTTCTATAAATAGTACGATACCTATTAAAATAAGAAATAAAAAATGGATTATTTAGATAATATTTTCTTAAAGTGTGTAAACAACGCATATTTTTAGAGGACACTCTCAAGCCCTTAGTAAACCATTCACGGTCCCTCTTCCTAAAATGTATATTTATCAAAGGAAAAGCACTTTCAAAAATTTCCACAACAACTTTATGAAACTCTTCCAAAGGATTTGCCAAAGAGCAGAAAATACCATTCCAATCTACATCATTGCAAAGTTGCAAAAACCTATTATAATAAGACCTAGTATAAAGTCTACCACGTCTGCTAGTTAATTTGGGTGTATAGGTGTCAATATTAACATTACATAAAACAGCTTCATGGTCGGATAAACCCGCATTTATAACCTCACAGTTTACACTATTAGTGTCCAGACTCGAGCAAAAATAATCAATTGCAGTTGACGAATACTCGGATCTACATGCACAGAAAGACCAAATGAGTCGAACAAATTTAATAACATATTAAGACTTCTTTCAGATTTATTGAAAAAATCAATATTAAAGTCACCGGCTAATATGACAAAAGTATGCAAAGGCAATCCTGATAAAAGGAGCTCAAGTCTAGTAACAAACAAATGTATATCAGTATTAGGAGGCCTATACAAAGTAATTATATACAGCTGTAATCTACCCGAATGTACAACTGAAAACTCAAATTCTCGGTCAACTGAAAGGTAATTAAAATTATCGCAGTTGGCGAATCTAGACTTACACAAAAATGAATTATGAATCAGAATTAAGGTACCTCCATGAGTAGAGGACTCTCTACTGTACTTGGCTAATACAACATAGTTAGGTAAAAATCTTGATTCATTTTGACTTAGCCAATGCTCTGTAAATAGCAGCACATCCGGGTAAGCAACGCTGTCAAGAAACAGCAACAGTTCGTCCACCTTATTTCTTATAGATTGCATATTTAGCAACATTATGTTGACGCTGACACTGTTTCGACCCATAAAAAATGTTTATCATTTAAAGTAGCGTGATTCTCTACTGATTGAATGTTAAGATCCACCAAACTACACACACTCGCACATCTGTCCCCAGCCAACAAACTCCTGTTCTCCTGCTCTTCCAACTCAAGAGCATTTCCTTTATCCAATTCAAGCACTGGGTCATCCAAACAACATACTGCAGATACCGAATTAACAATATGACCTTCATTATCTTTGGAGAAAATAAACCTCACAATGTGGTTAAATAGTTTACATGCCAGGTGCATTTTTGAGATATCTCCCAAATGAGCTGTAGAATTGCAGTCAAGCAGACAACTAAGATCTATGTTATATGCATGTAGGCATTTATAGAGAGAGACATTACTGTTGTAAATTACATCCTGATCACCAATCATATGTGGACTGGTAATAACTATATGATTTGTATGGCTTGTTGCAAGAATGAAAGCTCTTAAAATTACCCGTGGAGAACAAATACCATATAGCCATAAGATAACTACATCTCTCTTATTAAAGTTTTGGGACAGGCCAGTTGCTGTGTGTGCTAACTCTTCATTACAACTTCCTGGTTTCAGGTAGGTGGATATATTATAATGCTCTCCAAATTTCTGTTTTAAATAAAAGGTCATATTTTTTCCACATTTTCCTGCAATCAAAAGAATTTTAGGCCTGTTATCCTTGTAAATAGTAGGAAAAACGGCTGTGGTGGCGTTATAATTTTGATTTGCTGTAGAATTATTTAGCTTGTTAGTAAGCTCACAAATTTCTTTTTGATAAATACCATTATCAGTTTCTAACATTCTCAATGATTCCATAATGTTCCTATTTGTTGTATTAACATTATCAAACCTAATTTGGAGCTCTTTAAAGTTTTTTGTACTTATTTCAAGGTCAGCCAACAGTTGCTGATTGAGATTTTCAAGTTTGGATAAATCACTATCTAATCTTTTCTTCTGTTCAGGCTTTTGTTGTTGTTCTTCACAAGTAGTTTGAGTAGATATAGTTTTAGTTATTAATAAGTTAGTCTGTGTTGTGGTGTGAGAAACACTTGGTTTATTTTCAATTACTACATCAGAGTTCCTTGAAGTTTCTATTTGCGATTGCAATGTTTTAATAATTTCCTTTAGTTCTGTTATTTCTCGTACATATCTATCTTCTAACTCCAAAGCATCATCTTCAAAAGCGGTTGATTTTCGTTTCAACCTTTTGATATCTTCATCCCTTTGGTGAATTTCTCCCCTTAATTCCAAATTAATGCTCTTTGGTGCGGCACATTCAGTTCGTGACAAATCATCATCATTATTGGTATCTCCTGCTGAACAGATATCAGAACAGAATATTACATTCCCTGTTATTGTGGTCCAACCCCTTTTCCTTTCCAAACAACTTGGATGAAACAAGTTATGACAAGCAACACACAACCAGTTATTATGTTGCTTATTTTTACAGCATTTGAATTTTGTAGCCATAATTCAAGTTCAATATAGGGCGAAGAAATGATGAGCCTTGTTAAGAGTCATAATGAATGCCTCTGTTGTTAAACTAGTGACAAGTTCGATGTGTATTGCTTTGGTAGCCATGCAAACGAAAACAGCTATATAAGCTTTTAAGAGAGGTGCCTTCCTTAATTTGGAGGACTTTAGGAGAAAAGGGCCACCGTAGTCAATACCAGTTCTAACAAAGGGACGAGAGATTTCTACCCTGCTTTTTGGTAGATCAGACATTATTTGCTGAGCAGGCTGTGCTCTGAATCTAAAGCAAGTGACACATTTTCGTATAACGTTCTTCGTCTCACGAAGTCCATTCAGAGGCCAATATTTTAATCTGAAATTTGACAGTACAGTTTGAGTTCCTGCATGTCCCAACCGTTCATGTTCTTGTTTCAACATCATTGCAACTACCAAGTTGTGAGAGGGAAGTAAAATGGGATGTTTTTGCTCAAAAGCAATTTCAGCGTTTTCTAATCTTCCTCCTACCCGAATAATTCTATTCTCATCAATTTGAAGTTTGAGACTGAGCAGATTTTTATTACTTATTGGACGTTCGTTTATAACTTCAAATCGTTCTTTCAGAAAATTTTTGGCTTGCAAAACTTGAACAACTAAAGTTAAGGAACTTGTTAATTCTTGCACAAAAAGAGGACCTATATATTTCTCGGTCGGGTGAGCTGAATTATGAATAAATCGGAGGATGTATGCAACAGTTCGTTGAAGCGAGAGAAACTTGGAAAACTTAGAGAATAGTTCATTCCAAAAATCATTATTTTTGACATTGGCAATATTCACGAGCGTCACCTTTCTTTCTTCAGGTAACTTATCCAAATGAATGTCCTTGTCAAAGGCTGAGAAATCAGTTTCAATGTTTTGCAAGAACGGAGGGCCATGCCACCTTAAATCGCAGTTTAGAATGTCTTGAGCTAACTTTCCTCGGGAGGGAAGATCAGCTGGGTTGTCAGCTGACTTGACATGGTGCCAATTAAAATTTAAAGTTAAATCTTGAATTTGAGAAACTCTGTTAGCCACAAAAGTAGTCCATTTGGAAGCATGGGACTTTATCCCTGAAATTTGTGAGTTTGTCCACAAATGTACAGTTTCAGGAGCGAATCTACTTTCATATATCTTTAGGAGTTTTGACACTAAACGAGACAACAGAACTATTGCACAAAGTTCAAGTCGAGGGAGCGAGACCACTTTCAATGGTGCAACACGAAATTTTGAGGTCATTAAATTGACTGAAAGGCTTCCATCTTTATAGATATTACGCACATACACACATGCTGCATAAGCCTTTATGCTTGAGTCAGCGAATCCATGAAGTTCAATTTTTTCTATGGCACTGCCTAAGAACAAATATCGAGGAATTTTTAACATTGCTAACAAAGGAAGATTTTCTAGAAAAGTGCTCCATTCATTAATTATAGTTTGATCAGTTATGATAGTGTCCCAGTCTAATTTCAACATCCAAAGTTTCTGCATAATGAGTTTTCCTATAACTATTACTGCAGTAAGTAAGCCTAGAGGGTAATAGCATTGGGCTATGGTAGAAAGAATTTTCCTTTTTGTCAAAGGACCATCGAGAGAGCTGTTGGGAATTGAGATACATAAATTGTCTTGAAGTGGGTTCCACTTCAGACCTAATACTCTATTGGGGTTATCATCAAAATCAAAATTATATTCGACACTTTTGTCTTGAGAAATGTGCTCTAAGAATTGCTCTGAATTTGAGCACCATTTATGCAGATTGAACCCATGAGAATTGAGCAATGACTTTAACTGCTTGTATAAATCATCTAAACCTGTCAAATCTTCCACACCTGTGAAAATGTCATTCACATAACATTGCTTTAGCAGTGCTTGCGATGCGAGAGGAAATTCATTTTCATTTGTGATTGCTATCTCATTCAACACACGGGTTGCTAGAAATGGGGCACAATTTGTCCCATACGTCACTGTCAACAACTCTACACATTGCAATGAGTCTTGAGGATTATCTCTCCAGAGAATATTCAAAAGAAAGGTTTGAGTGGGGTTGATTTTGATCTGCCGATACATTTTTTCAATGTCTGACGTCAGCACATATTTGAAAGAGCGAAATCTGCACAGAATGTCATAGAGATCAGGTTGAACTTGATAACCTTTAAGCGTGACATCATTCAGGGATAGTTTTGTAGTAGTTCTACATGAACCATCGAACACTACACGCAATTTTTATGTAGTGCTGTGCTCTCTTATCACTGCATGGTGAGGTAGAAAATATTTATTTTCAGATTTTTCATTAGTCAATGCAAGAGGAACGAATCTTCCATGGGTCATATTTAAATATTCATTTATGAATTTTTGATATTCAGCAAAATACATGGGATCACTCTGAAATCTCTTTTCCAGATTTTCAAACCGTTTCTTAGCAATAGAGAAAGAGTCACCTAGCCTTTTATGCTCAGAAGGTGACTTGAGGGGTAGATCAACTTGAAACGATCCATTTTCTAAAAGTATAGTGGAGGATTTAAAAATGCTTTCAGCAAGTTCATCATCGACATGTACAATATTCTTATCAGAAATTTCTTCCAATTTCCAAAATTTTTCAACTAGATCATTGAGGGAGCTTTATTCAGAGGATTGAACACACAGAGCAACACCATCATACACGTCTCTACGTGCAGGGTTATACACACTTATATGAGTTGAACGATTGTTCACACAAGAATTGGAAACAGGGGCGTTTCCTGCAATTACCCATCCTAAATGAGTGTTTTGCAATACAGGGAGGTTCTTACCTAACTTGTATATACCATCTAAAATCAGATCATAGTACAGATCAGCACCGATCGGATGTCGGATGGGGTAGCATAATAGGGATCACTTAACTCAAAGTGATTGGGGATATTGATTTTATTTTGATCAATGGGGTCTTGCGGAAGCCTGCAAGTTATATTGGTGAGTACAGCACAAGTCAACTTCTTGTTTGACTTCATGCTACCTTGAGAAATGCCACTTATATTAAGTGATTTATTGTAGGGTACGTAGTTTAACTTCTCTACGAGCTGATTGGTTACAAAGGAGTTCTGACTTGCAGGATCTAAGAGAACTTTAGCTTGAACAGGACGTCCATTAGCAGCAAACAGAGTGACACGGGCTGTAGCTAACAAAGCATGAGAATTATTATTCGAGAGAGTTGATAAGTTCAATGAATGTGTATCTTGTGACTGACTTTCTGCATTTGCATTAAAACGAGAGACTCTATTTTGAGGTATCTGAGAGGGATCTCTATTCTGAGATATTTGAGGGGGGCTCTATTCAGAGGCACTTGAGGGGATCTCTATTTAGAGATATCTGAGAGGGGGCTCTATTCAGAGGCACTTGAGGGGGATCTCTAGTTAGACACATCTGAGAGAAACACCTATCTTAAAGTAGTTGAGGGAGTCCTCTATTTTGAGGAGGCAGGGTATCATGCTCTTGTCGAGAGAGTGCCTATTGATAGGCTGATCATTTTGAATACCGTGGGCTGCTGAGTTTTGATTATCAAAAACATTATCTTGAAAAGAGGGAGAACTATGGCCATTGAAATCATATTGAGGTGTGTGTACTTGAGAGTTATGCAAAAGAGTGTGATGTTTCTGAGTGCACAAAGAACATCTTCTGGTGGAGGTACATTTACTTCTCGAGTGACTAGTACCGAGACAGTTAAAGCAAAGTTTTTTACTTTCTACCAATTTCTGCTTATCAAACAAGTTTAGTTTCTTAAATTTATCACAAGAGTATATTTTATGAGAGTTATGATTGCGAAAACTGCACAGAACTGACTTGCTTTGTTGCCTGACATGCAACGAGACTCCTTTTGTAGGATTTTTTTGAGTACTGTCTACAGAAGACAAGTTTTCTAGTATGCTACACCTTTTGTGTAAGAAATCAAGAAATTGAGTTAGATTTGGCAACATGTTAATATCTCGTTCTGTTTCAAAGGCTTTACGAGTGCCAAAATCTAATTTTTTTCTCAAATAAATAAATAAAAGACAAATTCCCAGAGTTCTTTGTGAGAGTAATTAAGATTATTAATTAAATCAAGATTTTTCTTTAGATTAGTTGCAAATTGTCTTAAATTAGGACCAGTACATTTGACAACAGAGTCTATTTCTAATAGCGAGATGAAATGAGCATTAATTACTGACAATTTGTTCTCGTATCTTTCTTTCAATAAGTTAATTGCAACTTCAAAGTTATCATTCGTTGCGAGTAAGCTTTCAATGATCTTTAGGGGTTCGTCTCTCAAAAATGACTTTAAGTACATACATTTTTGCACGTCATTCAGTGAACTGTTGTCTGTGATTAATGTATCAAACAATTGAATGAACGAGTTCCATTCAGAAATTTTACCATTAAAATGGTTGATCTTTATCTCTGGTAATCTTACAGAAGGGGGAGGGGAGCTCTGAGCTATACATTGAGAATTTGGAACAACTTGAGTGGGTATGGTTAACATCTTAATACGTTTTTGTATCTGGACTAATAAATTATAGCAAGTTTGTTCCACCTCCTCACGAACTTCAGGGTCAATCGTTTCATTACCAGCGATACACTCAATCGAGTCTTGAATTTCATTGTACTTACTGAAGGCAAGTTCTAATCCATTATGTCTTAAAATAAAATGATCAACTTCATTTTCAATGTCTGCGTTTACTTGCATCCACTTACTTATTCGAGTTATTCTACCCTTGACACTGGTTCGCTGTGTTTTCAATTGTTCGTACGTCATTGGGAAATATTTTTAAAAATACACAGTGCAAAAATATACAAATATCAATAGAAATGCAATATATCAACACAACATAAAGTACATATATAAACAGTGCATATATAACAATATATCAATGAGGAAATAAACACAGTACACAAGTTTTTTATTAACAGTCAATTACAGAGTTTCGTACAACTTATCACGAAAGTCTTTCACGTTTGAGCAGCCCTGGTAGTGTATCTATAGCTCTTCGAGGTGCAGAAGTCCATCGATTTACAACAAAATGGTGCGACAAAGAGTTACCGTAAATACCTAATTCAATTTACAGTAAACAATAACTAACTACATCAATATGACAACAAATCAAATCAAATATTTCAAATCAAATATTTTATATCCCTTTTCACACGTTTCAATTCAATATTTTTCGAAGGACCTAGAGAATTTAGCTCGAATGAGCTCAATTTTAATTATCCGGCTCGATCGGATCAAATTTATGGTCGGGATAAACAAGTGATTTTATTAGAAGAAGGGTGTGGTATCTTAATTATCTAGTTTTAATCAACTGTATTGCTATAGGGTAGTGAGAGGAATTGAAACATGTATTCGGTTTAATTTACTTTAATAATGCAGGTGTAAATAGCATTTGAATATTATGGATATAAATAAACAGCGTTTTCTATGTTAAATAGAAATTATATATACAATTCTTAGAATAATTGCAGGCATTCGTCCATTCAAGCATAAAATTAATATTACAAAAGGTTTCTTAAAATTAGAAATATCTACTAAAAAGTCTTGATTGTTTGATTTAAAATGAGTTTTTTATCTTTCTTATTTTAATACTTTTCGTTCTCCAACTTAGCAACTTTCACACAGCGTACTTTTTCACTATGACTGCTTTACCTGCCTTCAACGGGGAGAGATTTTACTTAGTTATTTTCCAAACTTAATTTTTGTGTTTACGGAAACCAAAAATCCAGCTTTCACCCTGCTTACAGGAATGTCAAGCCGCCATCTTATGTTCCATCTTCCACAGGGGACGCTATCGTTCTGACTTCAAAGAATTGCTTAAAAAAGCCCAAAAGGAGGTATTTGTCCAACCTTGGACAAAGATAAATGAGGTGCGCTAAATATTCTCTAATATTTGTGCATACAAGAGAAATTGGCTCAAAAAGGAATTTGACCTTTGGCCAGAGAACAGCACGTTTTACTGCTATTCGAGCGAACGTTTTAACTGAACTGAAATATGATCATGATCTTTCTTACGATTTCGGGAGGGACAATAACGCGGGAAGCTACGTCGGTTTTTATCTGAGAGGGGGAAAACATCTTCTTTCTTTCTTTGACAGACTATTTTCACAATGCTGATTTGAGACAAAAATATATTGAATTGAAAACGATTAAGAACGATTTCCTTTCCGAGTGAAAGTTGGCTCTATTGTAATCTATTATACAGACAGTGCCGGTGTACAGGATCGAATTAAGGGATCGTCCGTCTAGGGTTGGACTAAGGGGTTTTGAAGAACTGGCATATGCTAATTTAAATGCGCAAATTGGGTTGTACCCGTGGTGAAATAAATCTATTTTGTGTTTAATTGCGGCTCTTTCATTCTACATACATACAGGGTGTTATCACCAAATGATACGGTGAAAAACGACAGTTTCTACACGTGTTGGGGTGTTTCCCCAACAATGAACTTACGGGGTGTGATCATGAAATTACACAGTTCCAAACTATTTTTACCTGCGATGTAATAAAAGAAGAATGTTTTAAGGGCAACAATCCCATACCCAAAATCATTTATAAACTCGGCTACAAGGCGTTCTTTTTTTTCGCTTTCAAGCAAAATTCTCGTTTCCTTTTTTAGCACTGTGTTATCACTCCTTTGTCATGTACCAATTCATATATTTATGCTCGGAAATTGTCATTTGAAAAATTATTAGGACATTTTTATAAAGGACCATTCTTATGGTGCGGGCGTTTGTGTCAAGACATATAGTCCTCAATCATTTTCTTTGCTTTTATGGAAGGAACAACCGCACATTCTTCCGTTTGATTACGGCCTTTACCGCAAAAATTAAGTCTATAAGAAAAGAGCCGAGATTGGGGGACACGAGTTCGTAGATTAGGACTCACATATATTAAAATTCTTAATATCAAAGCATTATTATTGAAATGTATTATATATGAGTAGGTGTAAAGGTTATGTTCTAGACCATTTCCCGGTCCCTTTACAGAATATCAGACAGCAAAACAGACAGTAAAAACAGCAAAGCAGAGAGCAAGAAACAGTAAAACAGACAGCAAAACAGGCAACAGAAACAGCAAGGTAAACAACACCAAAACAGCAAAAATATTCTTCGATGTACATTATTTACTAAAATACCAGTTTTCTATGCTTAATGCGTTGGACAATATGCATTTCATGTCCAACGCATTAAACATAGAAAACTGGTATGTATTTTAATAAATAATGTACATCGAAGAATGTCTTTTACTGTTTTTTTGCTGTTTTTGTGTTGTTTTTTGTGTTTCTTTTTTGCTATCTGTTTTGCTGTTTTTTGCTGCCTATTTTGCTGTTTTACTGTCTGTCTTGCTGTCTGTTTTACTGTTTTTACTGTCTATTTTGCTGTCTGTTATTCTATAGGGGGACCGGGAAAGAGCGGGAGCTGGTCTAGAACATAATCTTTACACCTACTTATATGTTTCCAAACTTTGCCTGTATAATTTGTTAAATGAAGAGTAAAGGCTGTGTGCATGTACGAAACATAGTAATGAAACAATCTTTGTATATCATGCAAATATTAATCCAAAGGGAATCATGAAGAGCGTAACAGAGCGCTTTCGGCCGTAGCCATCATCAGTGTTACCTGAAAGTAAGTAAAAGAACCTCTTGTCAGTGGAGAGTCAAAGAATGTTGTTGAATTGAGACAATGGTTATTTTTGGTAAACATTTTTATGAGGATGAATACTGTTGCGCTCAGTTATAAATTTGTTGGGATTAAAAAAACAATTATTACAAAAAGGGGGGGGGGGGGTTAGCTAAAGTTATTAATTAAGAATGATGGTTTTTGTGTCATTTTTGTACGTAAAAAAAATGGTGGACTTCTTTTACTTACTTGTCAGTAGACAAAGGACATATCCATGGATCAAACACACAACAAAAATCGACAATGGTCACAATTAAATATCACACATTGTACGTCACATTATGAGAAATGGTTCACATAATTTAGATTAAAATAGATCAAATTCAAAACAAAAGCATGGTACCAAGACCCACGCTTTTGGATGACACATTGAATGTGTCGACTGTCACTATTGACAGTCTTGACAGGCAGACTGATGCTGCTTATACGCCGAAAAACCTGGTAATTTTGAATTTTAAGAGTTTTAAAAAGACAAGTATTAAGTTAACAGTAGATGGTAAGGTTCTGTTCTAAATGAAATTAGGGATACTATTTAGAGATACTATATTATTATCCCCCTACCTAACTTCATACCGCTAATCCTCCCACCTAACCTCACATTACAAGCCACCTACCTATTTTCAAAACTATTATCCCCCTACCTAACTTCACATCAATATCATCCCACCTAAATATAATACATACTTCAAATCAAATGCATAGCGCTACATAACCCCCTACCTAATTTTACATCAATATCCCCCCCCACCCCCTACTAATTTAGCCCCGCCCACTTCCCACTCTTATCCCCACCTACTTTCGAACGAATAAATACAATCACACAATCTCAACGATTAGTATTAAGCTGTCTCCGGTCAGAGTAACTACTAAAGATGTTTCAGTGTAGTGAAATTCTTTACCCATAGACCAAATTTATATAGACATAAAAAGCAATCATGTTCTTTTCGAGAAAAGTTGCTGTCCGATTTTACAAGCGAAGATTTCAAGTTCCTGCCATTGCAATGTCTAATAAACAATGTGCAACCTTATGAACTATTAAATATTTGGGGAAAGTTACCAAGTGCATATAAAGCCAACTTTAACCTGCAAATAAAATTGCCTTGCTTTATTCATTACAACAGACCTGATTGGCGCACTGAAATAGATGGCCCTTCAAGGTCCCAGAGTAATTGTGTATTATGTAATAAGACATTATCTAAGTTAAATACCAATAATTAAGTATTTAAATAAATTTTTAGGAAAAAAAATGTACAACTTTTATTTGTAATTAAACCTTCAAAACTTGAATAATAAAGGACAGAAGTCTCCTGCTGAAACCTCTTAACTGTATAGGTGGCAAAACAGACAGACAGCAAAACAGACAGCAAATACAGCCAAACAGACAGCAAATACAGCCAAACAGACAGCAAAACAGACAGACAGACATGCGCTCTGAGTAACTACTGATGTTTCAATGCAGTGATTGTAATAAGTTCTTTACCAAATCTATATAGGCATAAAAAGCAATCATGTCCTTTTCAACGATTCTGTTATGATGCAGTTACTTGTTTATAAAAAAATAAAAAAAGAGAAAAGCAGATTTTTAGCTAAGTGATCAACCAGTAAAGAAACCTAAACTAGATGATAGTGTAGTGCATTTTCCAATACTCAAACTTATCCTTTCGCAATTCAAAATCTGTAACACATGGTACATCAAAAAAAAAGAAACTTAGCGCCCATTTAAGATTAAACATTCATAAATGTGAAGTAATACAGAAAAAAACAATGAAAATGTGAAAATTTCAACAATTCCAGTAAGTATTTCGGGAGATGAAGGGTTTAGTGAAACTTATGTTCCTTAGCTCTATGTTTTAAAAAATCCAATGCTCTGCTGCCTAAGAACAGCTCCATACGTCACAACCCTATGCACATAATCTCCACTATTTCGTATAGACAGCAAAAACAGACAGCAAATACAGCAAAACAGACATTTCCGCTAATATATCTACCCCCTCATGTCTCTTGCAGTCTTTCCTAATACAGTTAATTTCTTAATTCTTAAAAGTCTCTTCCGTAACGGATCAAATGGACAAAAATGCTTTCAAACAAACTTCACACCTAACGTCTTCTGTTTTTTAATGAAATATTGGTAAAGTACAAAAGGAGTTGCTACTATGCCAGATGAGACTAACCAAATGCCATAATATGTATTAAATGGCTAATTTGCAATTCAGTACTTGAAAATTCGGTTGAATGTTTGTGGTGGCTTGAAAGTTAGTTTGGAAGGAAGAAAATTCATCAAGTGAAAATAGAGGACTAACTTAGAGATGAGGTTAGCCTAGGCTAACTCAACTCGACGGATAGAACAGAAAAAAAAGGAGATGACAATAACCTGAGTTAACTCAACTCCTAGAGGACTTACTTAAGAAGGGATGAATTTAGCCTAAGCTAAATCAACTTGAAAGATAGAGAAAGAAGAGTAAGACAGATGAAAAATAAAAATAAAATAAAATAAAATTAAATTACATTACTGTAGTAAAAATAGGAGAAATTATTTGAAATAGAAAATGCTTGATCAAGCGGCCCTCCTAACCTCCAAGTGTATGGGCAAAAAGTTAATTCAGCCGAGAAGCCTTCTGTGTAATGGAATGTAAGATCTGTTGAGATTGATCTGAGTGTTGAGGCAATGGTTGTTTGTACGCAGCTCGTTGTGGATCTCGATGTCCTCCATGAAATCCAGCCTATTGAAGTTTTTTGATGAAATTTTATGCAAAATTTTTGAATCGGAATGAGGGCTGAAGTTGTGGTTATGATTTCACAAATGTTCTCCGAAAGCAGAATTGTTTCTGTTCAAATGTTCGTTGATACGGACTTTCAATGGTCTACATGTCCTACCTATGTAGGTGCACTCGCAAGAGTTGCACCACAACTTACAAATACCACTTTTTGAGAGAATATCTATTTTATCTTTAGTGTTGTTTAAAAAGGTTTGTAATTGATTTCTGTTTTTAAAGGAAAGTTGAGAATTACTGACAAATTGGTCAATTGTTTTGGAAATCTTAAGGTTCGTTTCTAAGTCAAAAAAAGGGATAGAGAAGTATTTTTTCTGTGAATTGTCAATAATTAAGCTGTGAGAAAGTTCTTTTCTTAGTTTTTTGAGTTTTGTCTTGTTGATTACAGTGTCAACATGACTAGGATCAAAATGGTTGTTGAACGCGATTTGTCTAATTATATTTACTTCTTTGTTGTATTCGACAGAAAACAAAGGTATATTAAGTAACCTATTGACATAGCAATGGAAAGCTGCCATCTTGTGTTGCCACGGATGGTGAGAATGGTAAGATATAGTGTGGTCCGTTTGAGTAGGTTTCCTATAGATCGAAAACTCAAGACTGTCCATCGCTCTATGAACAGTGATGTCCAAAAAATTAAGTTTATCATTATTTTCAAGTTTGATTGTAAAATTGATGTTCGGATGGATGATATTTAGCTTGTCTAGAAGAGCGTTGGCCCCCTGAGCATCGCAATCAAGGAAGCAAAGACAATCATCCACATAACGGAACCAATGTAGGATCTCTCGATTTATGGGAGTGACTATATGACTGTTTTCCAAATTGTTCATGAAAACATCTGCTAAAAAAGGAGAAAGACAGCTGCCCATTGCCAAGCCATCAGGTTGTTTAAAATATTTGTTATTGAATTGAAAAAAGTCCTGAGACAAACAAAGGTTTAGAAGTGACAATAAATTAGTTTTTTGTTGATCGTTAACATTACATGCAGTAAGAAGATAACCGACAAGTTGTACTGCCTCTGTTTTTGGTACTGTAGTAAATAGGTTAGACACATCGAAAGAAACCATAATGTAATTGTGTAATGTAATTGTGTGTATAATTTGTGGCAAACATTTGTTAATAAAATTATTGTAATTCGTGATAAAATCAAATATATCAAGTCTGGTACGGTATGCTCGAAAAAAATTATTCGACGAACAGTTGCTTATTCACATACGGGGTTTGATCATGAAAGTAGGTACGAGCAATGAATGGGTTAGTTTGTGCCTCGATATATAGTTCTCCAACTGTCCCTTTACTCATGTGTTATAACCGCACATTTTTCTGTTTGGTTGCAACCTTTTCGACGAAAAGTAAGTCTGTTGACTGACTTTTTCATAGCTAGATTTTTATACTCCGTAAGAGAGCTTTCAATACTTAAATATAAAATTAGACTCGTGTTAAAGGAGGTTCTATTCTTGAAACTCGTTGTTTTCCTCTTTAAGCCCTCGCAATTCCTCATCTCTGTAACACGGGACCAGTGGTTTTTTATCGTCCAACAAAAATATTATCTCGTAATGCCCACGAGGCTAAAAATCGCCTTGGTCGCGCTATCTCGAACGCAATCTCGTCGAATGCCCGAAGGGGATTATTTTATTTCGGTCCTGATGACATAGTTTTATATTAAGCGTTCTGTTTGAACGTTGACGAGATCCTGATTTACTTTGAGAAATAGATACATGATATCTTGGGGGCAAGAATGCAGTCGAAGTTAATAGTTTGGGTTATTTGTTAGTTGGCCTCGTAATCCCAAAATAAATATTCAGTGAACGGTTTTTTATAGACCGACGAGACCCCGATCATAAAAGTACATGATTTGAAACAAAATTCGCTATTATTGGGTATTTATGCGTAATTATCCCAAAAATCTGTGTGTAAAGAATATCACTGTGATTACCACAAAAAAAATGGAAAACTTCTTTGAAGTCTTTACGACTAACCTAAATTGATTATTTACTTTGTACCGGACCCCGTATGCTCGAAGAGGGACATCATTCAATGAACAGTTTTTATTGGCCTACGGGGTCCGATCGTGAAAGTACGTGACCAAAATTGGGAAATGTATGTAAATGAAAAGAGAGTTCCTCGTTATGTTCTATAATTATCATAAAATAACAATTATCCTAATAAGTGCATCTCACTTTCCCACAATAATTTAAAGCATGCTATTCTTTTTATTTAGGTGAAAGAAGACTGGAAATATGTTGCCATGGTGCTGGACAGACTCTTTCTATGGATATTTACGCTGGCAGTACTTGTTGGTTAGTAGTTTGTGAGAGTACCTTACCAAAATGTATTATTTTCAAGCAATCAGCAATAAGTGATTGTATTTTATTTAATTTTTTTTAATTTATATAGGTTTTGCTTAAAAAAATATATTTTGACTTCTCGGCAAATATTGAAATTTCTGTCAATTTCGAAATTTTTCAGGTGTTCATGATTTGTAGAGAAATTTGGACTATTCTCACATTTTGTAAGGAATTATGACTTTTTTGATTGAATATTGATATGAGATTTTTCACGCTTTCTAACGACTTTTGACCACTAAATTTTGAAATTTTGCATAAAAGTTTGATTTTTATGATGATTTTTGACTCTACAGATTTCTAGATTGTTTTTCAGACTATTTATTGCTTAGGCAGCGAACTTTGACTTTCTTTATCGAATATCATTGGAATTTCCTCCTCGAATTTTGATGAAAATGTTTGTTTTTTTCATAAACGATGACTTCAAATGTTAAAATTTCATTCCTAGAAAAGTGAGAATCCTGTCGCATGTTGACTCTTTTCAAATTTTGAATATCTTCTGACATTTTCTAAAAAGTTTGACGTTTAACGGTGAAATTTGACATCAAGTACTAAAACAGATATTTAACTGCTTGCAGCAATTTTTGCATTTATCATGCTTTGACTTTTTGTAATAAATTTTGACTCTCCACTACATTTTGATAGTTGCTACAAAAGTTTCACCTTTGACGAAGGCTTTTGAATTTGCTGAATTCAAGATTTTATTTTGATTTTATTAAATTTGACCTGTTCAACAAAAGTTTGACCTTTTTCGGCCAACTTTGACGCAATGCGCCGAATTTTAAATCTTTAAATTTGATTTTTTTTTGTTTTTTCATCGAATTTCAACATTTCTCATATTTTCATTTTTTGTAACCAATTTTGTCTCCACTAAAATTTGACAGTTTCTACAAAAACTAAATTGTTCGTGACGAATATTAGCCAACGAATAATTTTAGGTTGATTTGTTTTCCAATTTCTACACAAGTTTGACCTTTTGCGGCGAAGTTAGACAGCATGTACCAAATTTTAGATTATTATGTCAGATATTTAATTGTTTGCCAAAAATTTTGACATATATGCTATTTGCAATGAATTTTGACTCCACAAATTTTAACAGTTTTAGCAAAAGCTAAGTAATTTTAGAGTGTTTTATGTTTTTTCCCATTAAACTTTATATTTTCTACACACATTTGACTACACAAGTAAAATTTTTATGTCATGTAATGAATTTTAAATTATTATGCGATATATTTAACTTATTGTAGTAAATTTTGACTTTTTGTATCGAATTTTTACATGTATGCTATTTCTAATGAGTTTTGACTCCACAAATTTTAATAGTTTTAGCAAAAGCTAAGTAATTTTAGATTGTTTTATGTTTACTTCATTAAATATTTAATTTCTTTATCCAAATTTGACTTCATAAGTTGAATTTTCACGTCATGTACCAAATTTTAAATTATTATTCGCGATATTTAACTGATTGTAATACATTTGGACTCTCTGTATCGAATTTTGACATGCATGCTATTTCTAATGAATTTTGACTCCACAAATTTTATCAGCTTTAGGAAAAGCTAAGTAATTCTAGATTGTTTTATTTTTACTTCATTAAATTTTACATTTTTTACACAAATTTGACTAAATAAGTTAAATTATCACGTCATGTACCAAATTTTAAATTATTATGAGACAAATTTAACTGATTGTAGTAAATTTTGACTTTCTGTATCGATTTTTGACACATATGCTATTTGTAATGAACTTTGACTCCACAAATTTCAACAGCTTTAGCAAAAGCAAGTAATTTTAGATTGTTTTATTTTTACTTCATTAAATTTTATATTTTCTACACAAATTTGACTACACAAGTTGAATTTTTACGCCATGTACCGAATGTTAAATTATTATGCGAGATACTTAACTGTTTGTAGTAAATTTTGACTTTCTGTATAGAATTTGGACATATATGCTATTTCTGATGAGATTTGACTACACATTTTTACAGTTTTAGCAAAAGCTATATAATTTTGTATCGTTTATTTTTACTTCATTAAATTTTACATTTTTTACAGAAATTTTGCCACTTACTAAATTTTCACGTCATGTACCGAATTTAAAATTATTATGTGAAAGATTTTACTGTTTTTAGTAAATTTTGACTTTCTGTATCGAATTTTGACATGTATGTTGTGTCTAATGAGTTTTGAGTACAGAAAGTACAGTTTTAGCAAAAGCTAAGTAATTTTAGATTGTTTTATCTTTAATTCATTAAATTTTTAAATTTTCTACACAAGTAGAATTTTCACGTCATGTACCGAATTTTAAATTATTATGCGAAATATTTAACGGATTTTAGTATATTTTGACTTTTTGTATCGTATTATGACATGTATGCTATTTCTAATGAGTTTTGACTCCACAAATGTTAATAGTTTTAGCAAAAGCCAAATAATTTTAGATTGTTTTATTTTTACTTCATTAAATTTTACATTTTCTACACAAATTTGACTAGACAAGTTCAATTTTGATTTTGCCTTTCTCATATCATGTCTCGTCATGTACTGATTTTTAAATTATCATGCGAGATATTTAACTGATTGTAGTAAATTTTGACTTTCCATATCAAATTTTGACATATATGCTATTTCTAATGAGTTTTGACTCTATAAACTTAAACAGTTTTAGCACAAGCTAGAGAGTTTCAGATCGTTTAATATTTACTTCATTAAAGTTTACATTTCCTGCACAAATTTGACTACACAAATTGAATTTTTAAGTCATGTTCCGAATTTTAAATTATTATGTGAGATATTTAACAGATTGTAGTATATTTTGACTTTTGGGTGTCGAATTTTGACATGTATGCTATTTCAAATGAATTTTGACTCCACAAATTTTAACAGCTTTAGCAAAACATTTTCTAAACAAATTTGACTACACATGCTCAATTTTTAGGCCATGTACTGAATTTTAAATTATTGTGTGAGATATTTAACTGATTGTAGTAAAATTTGACTTTCTGTATCGAATTTTGACATATATGCTAATTGCAATAAATTTTGACTCGACAAATTTTAACAGTTTTAGCAAAAGCTAAGTAATTTTAGATTGTTTTATCTTTACTTCATTAAATTTGGCATTTTCTACACAAATTTGACTACGCAAGTTGAATTTTCACGCCATTTACCGAATTTTAAATTATTATGCGAGATATTTAACTGTTTGTAGTAAATTTTGACTTTCTGTATAGAATTTGGACATGTATGCTATTTCTGATGAGTTTTGACTAAAAATTTTTACAGTTTTAGCAAAAGCTATGTAATTTTATATCGTCTATTTTTACTTCATTAAATTTTACATATTTTACAGAAATTTGACTACTTGAGTTAAACTTTCACGTCATGTACCAAATTTAAAATTATTATGTGAAAGATTTAACTGTTTTTAGTAAATTTTGACTTTCTGTATCGAATTTTGACATGTATGCTCTGTCTAATGAGTTTTAAGTACAGAAAATTCAGTTCTAGAAAAAGCTAAGTAATTTTAGATTGTTTTATCTTTACTTCATTCAATTTTTAAATTTTCTACACAAGTGGAATTTTCACGTCATGTACCGAATTTTAAATTATTATGCGAGATATTAAAAGATTTTAGTAAATTTTGACTTTCTGTATCGAATTTTGACATGTATGCTATTTCTAATGAGTTTTGACCACAAATTTTAACAGTTTTAGCAAAAGCTATGTAATTTTAGATTGTTCTATTTTTACATCATGAAATTCTACATTTTTTACACAAATTTGACTACATAATTTAAATTTTCACGTTATGTACCGAATTTTAAATTATTATGCCATATATATAACATATATTTAACAGATTGTAGTAAATTTTGCCTTTCTATATCGAATTTTGACATGTATGCTATTTCTAATGAGTTTTGACTCCAGAAATTTTAACAGTTTTAGTAAAAGCTAAGTAATTTTAGATTGTTTGATTTTTACTTTATTAAATTTTACATTTTCTACTCAAATTTGACTATTCAAGTTGAATTTTCATGTCATGTACCGACCTTTAAATTATTATATGAGAGGTAACTGATTGTAGTAAATTTTGACATTCTGTATCGAATTTTGACATACATGGTATTTGTAATAAATTTTGACTCAACGAAATTTAAGCAGTATAACAAAAGCTAGATAATTTTAAATTGTTTTATTTTTACTTCATTAAATTTAACTTTTTTACACAAATTTGACTACATAAGTTAAATTTTCACGTCATGTACCAAATTTTAAAACATTGTGAGAGATATTTAACCGATTGTAGTAAATTTTGACTTTCTGTATCGAATTCTGACATATATGCTATTTGCAATGAATTTGGACTCCACAAATTTGACTGCACAAGTTGAATTTTCACGTTGATTTTTAAATTATTATGTGAGCGATTTAACGGTTTGTAGTAAATTTTGACTTTCTGAATATAATTTTGATATGTATGCTATTTGTAATGAGTTTTGACTCTCCAATAAATTTTGACAGTTTTTGCAAAAGTTTCATCTTTCGTGGAGAATTTTAGCTACAGCATAATTTTAGATTGTATTATTTTGACTTCATCAAATTTTACATTTCCTACACAAGTTTGCCCTTTTGTGGCAAATTTTGACTTCATGTACCGAATTTTAAATTATTATACGAAATGTCTAACTCTTTGTAGCGTAGCATATTTATAAAAATTTCAATATTTGTGTTATTTGTAAGGAATTTTTATTCTCTATTAAATTTTGACAGGTCCTACAAAAGTTTGACGAATTTTGACTAAAAAATTCTAGAATATTTTTGAAGATACTAATTACTTGTAGTGAATTTTGGCTTTCTTGTCTGTATTTCGACTTTTGTCACATTTTCAAGTTTTGACTTCTAAGTTTTCGTGCAAAATTTAATCTATTTTCATCTATTTTCATTCTATCGATTTTCGGTTGTCTCTAAAACCATATATATTTTAATTTAATCTCACAAATTGTATTTTTCTAACAAATTTGGACTTCTTTAGGTACCATTTTTAAACGCTTATATTGACAAAAGCGTAAATGATAAAAACCCCGAAGGAACATTGAAAATTCGGTAGAAAGGTCAAAATTCACCACAAATTATTTTTAGAAAAAGTCAAATTTCGTTTTTTTATGTTTTAACACCCTTAATCTACCACAATCGTTAAAATATTAACTAAACCAGTACTAACTAATATTTACTAAAACTTGTGCACTTTCCTAGGTACCGCCGGAATCATTCTACAAGCCCCATCATTGTACGACGATCGAACTCCAATCGACAAGAAGTTTAGCGAGTTCGCGACCACAGTTGTCAGATGTCCGCCGCCGTAGTGACGTGCGCCGTTGCCAAATCTACCAACGATCTACATTTTAAATTATAGTATCGTTACGAAGCAGTTTCACGCGTGAGCGTGACTTATCTTGGGGTTGTGTCACGAGTTACGACCACTGGATCAAACTGGACCTTAGTGTATTCGTGTAAATTGGGTCGGACTTGTTTCGGTTGCTTCCTTAACGTTAGGACATCTGCTCAAAATTATTCTAGTCCCTGGCGTTATTTTTAAAATTTAAATCAGAACAAACCTCGACCCTAATTGCTCTTGTATTTTTCTCTCTCCCTTATCCGCTTACTCTTCTTCAGCAGCAGACATCACATCCAAACAAACCTCTTTCTAGTACTTCATCATCTTCCTATCGTTTGTCGCTATACTTTTTATTTCTACTTCATTTTTTTATCACGCTCGATTTTTCTCACGTTTTTGATTCATCCTTCATCCTGTTTAGGTGAAACATGAAAATTCCAGTTTGGTCAATTGGCCCACATTGTTAAATGACAAATTAATATTTGTTTACTGTTAAGGTGTGTAAGGTCATGTTTGAGACAGTTTTTTCAATTGTTTTTATTTATATTTTATTAATTTTTTATTGCTATTCCAACGACTGTATTGTGTTCTATATTAGTATGTTATGAAAATGTCCAAGGTTCAATGAAAATTGAAGATAATATCCCATATAACCTAGTATTATTTTTTTAACGAATAAGCCTAGTAATGTGAAGCAATAGCGATAGATTTGAGTTGTTCAGTGTGAAGATGTTGTTTTTCTATATAAAATGAAATATATATTAACTTTCTTTTATAAAGAAGGTAATTAGACAAAACATAAGCTGTTGTGGCGTTTTTGAAACGTTATGAAAATATGTCTGATAACAAAGTTAGAAATTAAATTCGCATTTAAAATTGTTTAATAGGAGTAATTTTCTGTCCTTTGTTAGTGGCTCTGTGCAAAACCTTACCGAAAAAGCCTCCGAAAACCACTTGATCGTATAAAAAATCTTTTTAGTTTTGTACATTAAAAACCAGAGTAAAAGGTTTCCATATGCGTTTCAAGTGACCAGCAGTTTAGATCGATTAGAATCTCGCACTCTAGCAGATTCATATATTTTTACATCGTATTGATAACTCCAGACATAGGCATTGATATTATTTTACTACCTGTGCTAGACATGTGACACGTAGGTCGTCTTTCGATTTGTCGAAATTGTTAAAGTGGGGATTTTAGAGGAAGTCCATTTGGTTCCTGGAAATTTTGCTTATACTGGACCTGCAATACCAGTACTCTGGATCTACAATAAGATTATTTGCCTTATTTTTTTAAATTTTGGATTATACACGACCCAATGATATTGTAGAAATTAAATCCTATAAAATATTTCCTATATTTTTGCATTTGGTTTACGAGGTTTTTTCGGTAGGAGGAAAAACATAAAATATATTTCACGAATGCAGCAGACGTGTTTGAAAATTACAGTGATTAAATAGATATAATGCTCAACTCTTTGGCTCTTTGGTTTTTGCACACACTCACTCCTCACTCAACAAGAGAACGCTCCACTCACTCTCCACCAAGAGTCCTCCAACTAAACTCATTCCCTCTTCTCCAACAGCTCTCTATTAAGAATCCTCGTCAGTACCTATAGATCTAGAATTTTAAAAATGAAGTCTGTAGAGAGTTGGTTATTCCATATAAATGGTGAAAAGCAGTTACGAAACTTCAGCAGTGAAAAACTAAGTCTGCTGTCCCTGACCTGGAGAATTCTTGAAGAAAATAAAGTTGTGGAGAGTGGACGGAGCCTTTTGTTGTCGTAGTACGAGGTTAGATGGGGGTGAGTGTGCAAAAGGGTCAAAGAGTTGAGCTTGAAACTGCTCATTATCTCTACTGATATCTTTAGTTATTTTTCGGAGAAAGCGAAATCTCTCGAAACTAAAACCAACTTACAAAGTTGTGGAGATCACGCACCCTTTCGCGATCTAATCAACTTCCTCTCCCTATTCAACTGTAATGAATCTCGTACACGATAAAGTTCCCTCTCAAAAACATAATTGTACCTAAGGCTCGTTCACAATATGAGTCAACAAGCAACAGTAAGTCGCTAAACATGTGCTGTGTATTCGGCCTTTTCTTCAACTCCGGTTCATTTTCTAACACCAGGTTCGCAGTACCAGTGTGTTGACGCCCTATTTTGATGAAACTACTTTACCTAACCAACATGGGCAACAACCCCTTTTCTTCCAACTAGTAATCAATACCTGCATTCCACTTTTCTGCACCCTAATTTAGTTATAAAATGAGCGTAGGCCAAAACACTTTCAGATTTAACATACTAATTGAGATTACGAATGTAAGGGAGCATACAATTTAAAGGGAGCATTTTTAATTTAGATCTGTGACCCAAATATGTACAGATAATTTCTGTTATGACCTAGTTATTTTACAAGTTCGCCAGACAATAAGGTGTGATATATTAAGTGACTTACTACACTTGTGATGGTTATATGTAACTACTTTTTGGTTCCCCGTACAGACATAATAAGGAGTGATGACTGTACTCTGACTAACTATTTCCCTAAGATTTTTACCTTTTTATACCATCTTTCAACGATTGTTTTTCGCCTCGAGAATCTGGTATTTCAAGGTGTCAAGCTATTAAAATGCTTTTGTTTTCTAAGAACAACGTTTTTACATGTTTATTATGCCGCTCTTTGATATTTAGGCTCATTAAAATTTGGCTATTATAGTTAACACGATTTTTACATTTTGATCTTGGCCTTTATTGCTACCGCACTTTCCTAAATAGGGTAATTAAATTATTTTGTTCAAGTTAACATGTGTTTTACTTTCCCATCTCTGGCTTCTAATTTGCTGTCTTTTCGTATTAGAACCGCCGGCCGTCCAAGCCGTAACCTGCGCTTCAACCCCCTGCCAGAGCTGATTTTATGCATCCGCACACCACTGAAAATACGAATTTTTAACTTAACTTATCTTACTTTTCCGGCACCTTTTCGGACATGGTGTCGGACTACACTTATAATGGTTATATGTAACTACTTTTTGGGTCCCCGTGCAAACATAATAACGAGCTAATTTTAAGTAACTCAACCGAAGACTGTATTTTGACTAACAATCGTCCATGAAGAATATTTTCAGACCTCGCGTGCAGATCAAATTTCTGACTTTTATTTTTCCGAGGCCCCGTGGGGCATATAAGATACTAACGCGAGTGAAGCTGTATTCTGACTATTTCCCTAAGATTTTTACCTATTTATACCATCTTTCAAGGATTGTTTTTCGCCTCGAGAATCTGGAATTTGCAGGTATCAAGCTATTAAAATGCTTTTGTTTTCTAAGAACAACGTTTTTACATGTTTATTATGCCACTCTTTGATATTTGGGCTAATTAAAATTTGGCTTGTATAGTTAACATGATTTTTACATTTCGATCTCGGCTTTTATTGCTACCGCACTGGTTATATGTAACTGCTGTCCCCGCACAGATATAATAACGAGATAATACGCGTGAAGCCTAAATTTTAACTGACTCGACTGAAGACTGTATTTTGACTAACTATTACGCGTGAAGAATATTGTCTCCCCGCGTGCAGATCAAATTTGAACTTTCCTTTTTCTGAGGCTCCGTTCGGGCACGTAAGGTACTAACGCGAGGGAAGACTGTTTTCTAACTAACTATTTCCCCAAAATTTTTACCTTTTTATACCATCTTTCAAGGATTGTTTTTTTTTGTCTCGAGAATTTGCTATTTGCAGATGTCAAGCTATTAAAATGCTTTAGTTTTCTAAGAACAAAATTTTTACATGTTTATTATGCCGCTCTTTGACATTTAGGCTAATTAAAATTTGGCTATTATAGTTAACACAATTTTTACATTTCGATATCGGCTTTCATTTCTATCGCACTTTCCTAATTAGGGTAATTAAATTATTTTGTTCACGTTATCTAACTTTCCAATCTGCTTTCTAACTTGCTGACTTTTCATATTAGAACCGCCCACCGTCTAAACCGTTACCTGCGCTTCAACCCCCTACAAGAGCTGATTCTATACATCCGCACTCCACTAAAAATAAGAATTTTTAACTTAACTTTTCTTTGACACCGATACCTGTTACATATTGAGCCCTTTTTCGGATATAGTGATGTACCACACTTGTGATGGTTATATGTAACTACTATTTGGGTCCCCGTACAGACATAATAACGAGCTAATACGCGTGAAGACTAAATTTTGACTAACTATTACGCGTGAATAATATTTTCAGACTCCCCGCGTGCGGATCAAATTTTAACTTTTCTTATTCCGATGCCCCGTCGGGTACGTAAGGTACTAACGCGAGTGAAGACTGTATTTTGACTAACTATTTTCTTAAGACTTTTACCTTTTTATACCATCATTCAAGGATTGTTTTTCGCCTCGAGAATCTGGAATTTGCAGGTGTCCAGCTATTAAAATGTTTTTGTTTTCTAAGAACAACGTTTTTACATGTTTATTATGCCGCTCTTTGATATTTAGGCTAATTAAAATTTGGCTATTATAGTTAACACGATTTTTACATTTCGATCTCGGCTTGTACTGCTACCACACTTTCCTAAATAGGATAATTACATTTTTT